>JAJOZX010008448.1:37500-77500 GCA_023014485.1 Bathynomus jamesi
CTTCTATTCCTCCGGAACTTCTGAACTACTTCGGGTAAAATAGCGATCTCACGTCCTTCTTTTAACATGTACTAATCATGTACTAATCTTTTTGTTTTTCTGTCCCGTTGTATATATTCTTGTCATCTCGCCTTCTC
The DNA here is from genome assembly GCA_023014485.1 of Bathynomus jamesi. Taxonomy (NCBI): domain Eukaryota; kingdom Metazoa; phylum Arthropoda; class Malacostraca; order Isopoda; family Cirolanidae; genus Bathynomus; species Bathynomus jamesi. Next base: position 37,638 of record JAJOZX010008448.1, read on the forward strand.
CTTTCATTCCCTGACGAGGAGTACTTCCGAATACACTAAAGACCTTGGAATTATTTTTCTTTTTCCTTGTGGGTTTGCATCATATATATATATATATATATATATATATATATATATAATATATATATATATAATATATAATATATATATATATATATATACAGGGTGGGCCGTAAGTTTCCATACATAGGAAAAATAAACATTTTTTTATGGACAACCATTTTTATTTATATAATATGCTCTACATGGTTGCCATTGTTTTGAAAACACATTTCAATACGTGTTCCCCACTGTTGATGAACACGCATTAGCACAGTTGACGTTATGCTTGTAATGGCGTTGGTGATACGTTCCTTTAGATGATTTATGTCTCGTATCTTTCCTGATACACCATGGCCTTCAAGTGCCCCCAAAGATAGAAATCAAGGGGGGTGAGATCTGGGGATCTGGGAGGCCACTCCACAGGACCACGCCGACCAATCCAAGCATCCGGAAACTGCTGCTGCTGATCCAAATACCGACGCACGTGAAGACCATAATGAGGTGGAGCTCCATCTTGCTGGAAGTAAACTGGGAAGTTACCTTCCTCGTTTAGCAGGGATGGGAAAATCTCTTCTTGCAACATGTTAAGATACCTTTCGGCATTAAGATTTCCACTGACAAAAATTGGTCCAATAATTCTGTCACCCCATATCCCGGCCCACACCATCACTTTACCGGCACCTTGCATCTTCGTCGGACTCAGCCAGTTAGGGTTAGCATTACTCCAATAACGTATGTTTTGCCGATTAACCTCTCCATTGACGTAAAAATTTGCTTCATCAGTAAACAAGATCTTACGTCAAACGCATATTCTTAGGGTATCTGAAACATAAAAACAAACGTTTAATTTTTCCTATGTATGGAAACTTACGGCCCACCCTGTATATATATATATATATAATTTGTAGCTGACCTGCAGAAGAAAGGTGTTAGGACACCTGTAGGTAAAGTCACGAACAGGTGCTTTTTGCTTTTTCCCCCAAAAAAGAAAATTGATTTAATATTTTTATTACTTTTTTTTATTAAAAAAGGGTCACATTTTATATTTTTTATTACTTTTCTTGTGGGGAGCGGCAAAAGGTGTTGTTTATGAAGACCGCCCGAAAACAATGTTGTTTATCACTGTCTGAGTTTTATTTTTATGCAAGTCAGAGTGGTTCAACTTCTGATCGGCATGGGACCGAAATTCCTCTTTTCAGCGTTTGCAGCGCGCTGAATATCGGTATAATAGAAATTATTAAATAGTTAAAAGTTGGAGTTATGTAAATAAATAATTCAGATTTGCCAAAATTCTAATAATCAAAATTATACTGAATGAGCTTGCGGCCCGCGGGCTTTATATAAGGTATGGAAGCCGTACATCCAAATCTACCTGGCTCGTATCCGCTAAAAAAAACAACAACGTAATTTCATAATCAAATTAGCCTCGCTACAGATATGGAACTGCAGTAAAAAAGTTTACCGAAGAAAAATCTCGTGGAAAAATAATGAAATTTTCAACAAAAAATTACTATTGGTAAATATTTTTAATAACTTTATGCCATACATGCCTTCGCTTTTTTATGCTTGGATACCGAAAACCCTAGCCTTGCTCACATGTTCTTTTTAATACACACACACACACACACACACACACACACACCAAAAAATACACAAATAAAAATGAGGATGATAATAATAAGCAGCCCCCCCCCCATTTCTTTCTGCCTAGGAGGGAGTGCAGGGAATATAAGTTAGCATTTATACAGTGCGTTCGAAAAGTCTCTCCGCAGTCAACGTGCTATAGCCAGTATATGCGAGCTAAGCCGGTTTCAGCCAGTTTAAACTCGATCGTGTCAGTACTGTGACAGAGTTGGGATCGTGGCAATAGTGTGTGTCGATAGTTTGGTAAAAAATTCATGAAACACCATTGCATGACCAGAAAATCGGCGTTTGGGTTGCAGTATCAAGAAAGCGAATTGTCGGTCTCATTTTCTTTGAGAACACGATAAATTCTGAACGATACTGTTCAGAAATTCTGTATCCATTTATTGGACAGCTAAACGAAATGGAAATACTGAATACATACTTCCAGCAAGATGGTGCCACGGCACACACTTCTCACCTATCGATGGAGCTACTGCATGATATGTTTGGGGATCGCATAATTTCAAGGGGACTTTGGCCTCCACGATCCCCAGACCTTACGCCACCCGACTATTTCTTGTGGGGAGCGGCAAAAGGTGTTGTTTATAAAGACCGCCCGAAAACAATTCAGAACTTAAAAACCGCAATATCCGCTTACATTGCTTCAATATCAACCAACACTTTAAAAAAAGTGTTTGACAACAAGGGTAGACGAGTTGCTCTGTGCCTGCAAAATGGTGGAAAACACTTTCAACACATGGTGTAAAATCAAAAGGTTATGTAATAAAATCACTAAATCATGGTTCAATGAAAACATTGTAGTTTTTCAATTTTCTATGCGTTTAACACAGCACTGCGAAGAGACTTTTCGAACGCACTGTATTTAAATTTTCCATATGTTGTACTAGCAAAATGAAGCAGCGTATTTACTTTAACCTTTTCAATAAATAAAACTTCTTTTGAAGATTTCCATTTATTAGTAAATTATTAGTAAATAAAGATAATTCATAAAATACATCATTCAATTTTTTTTAGTTTTTAGTTCCATCAAACAGCAATGTGCTCCAGCGACGGATTGGACGCCACAGCTTCGACAGTTTCAAAGTTCTCCTTTCTGGCCGTCCGACCCCACTTAACTTTGGTTTTTGTGGGTTAAATCGCAATTTTCTGCCAGAGGAATCACTCAGAGTGCGACAAAGTATCACTACGTCGTTGTAGTACATATTATATTACGAACTTTTGACAAAGGTGAGAAACATCTTAGTTTCCCCACTGGACTAGGAGCCGTAAAATAGGTTCAAATCTGGCGTATTTTATATATTCGTATGGATGTTCTCAAGAAAATAATGCGTGTCATTGACATAGAAATTAAACAAAAGAGGGCTAAGTGTTGATCCTTGAGGAATCAGTTTGGCTTTTTTATTTTATTTTTTAAAGTTTAAAATTACTGCTGTATACATTTCATGACGAATAATAATAATAATAATAATAATAATAATATCAGGGAAAAGTGTAGTTATCATTGTAATTACATCATTGTAATTCAAACGCTCATACAGGCCCACACCAATAGATCCCCAATAATAATAATTAATGATAATACGAGTATATTCTAGTGGTTATTACTATATTTTAAAGTGAGAACCTCTTAGTATCCTTTGTTGCTCTAGTGTCTCAAAAGTCACTGTGCACACACACACACACACACACACACACACACACACACACAGTATATATATATATATATAAATATATATATATATATATATAATTCATATATAGGTGTACAAGGACTTTTGAGACACCCTGTATATACTCCGAATTCAGTGTAGGTATACCATAAACTGTAGCTAAATTTGCCTGATGAGTTCTTAAATGTTAATTTATTTTCTTCATTTGATCAGAATCACTGCTATTCCACTGATTTGTTCAATATTTACCATAAGCTCTAACTGGGTCTGCCTTACGTAAGTTGTCAATTTTTTTGTTGTTTACTATCATTATTATTTATTGTCTTTATTATAACTATTATTATTTATTATTTTTATTATTATGATTACTATTATCATTATTATTTTCTATTACTATTTATTATTACTGCCATTATTATTTCTTTTATTACCATTATTATTACTATTTTTGGTTTTTACCCCTATCATCCTCTCTTAAAAATATATGATTCTCAAACGGTAAAGGTATCTTATACGTGTACTTCACTTGTAACGTCCTGCCCAAATTTTTCTTTCCTTTCAGCTTCCTTAAAATTTTATTACTGCCTCTTTCTTGAGTAACTCTCAAACATGTCTAACGCTTATCTGATAGACCTTCCAAGCCACTTAGAACTATTACGAGATTAAAACGAAGTCGATGATGAGTTTTTTTTAACCTGTCACATATTGTCCCCGTGAGCAATTATTACGTACAGTATTAATGACATAGGTTCCAACCATCTAAATTGTATTAATAAATTTGTGATATTAACTTCTGAACACTAAAATCATACCCGATAATTCTGAAGAGCTACAAAATTTATTATTAATAATTAGAATAAAATTACACTGTGGAACAAATTTCAAATTTTTGTCTATTGAATTAGATTTGACAGTTACTTCTAAGTAATTTGGGTGCGCTGAGCACGAATGTTTACTCGGTTTTGCTCTATCAGGTCCTGATTTTGCTCAACACCCCTCCTCTTTCGTCGTATTCATAAAAAGTTTTTTTTCTCAATACTCGCTGTCTTTTTGCAGTTACACATTATGCAACTAGGTTTTTATCTAGGTATTTGTACCTATTGTTATGGTATTGTTGTATTATGTATATTTTTATATGTAACACCCTAAAAATATTTTTAATTTTGTCATTTTTAATCCATTTTAATATTAGTAAATTAAGCTAAAAATATCATAGAATTCTAAAATTTTCTCGAGCGTTCCTGTTCTCTGTAGAGTATTCTAGACTTCTAGAGGGACAACTAAAATATATAAAAGCGACTCGTTTCCAGAGTTAATCAGTCAATTCAATCAGTCAGTCAGTCAGTCAGTCAGTCAGTCAGTCAGTCAGTTGAGTTAGTTAATTAAGTTTGGGCATTAACATAATTTTGAATTGGCATATGATTTAGTGAGTAATTTTGTCATCGTGATTTAATATAGTTGATTTAATTAGACGTAATTTATATTGTACCTACTCATCCGTGTTTCTAGTTTAATTTCATAGATTGTAAGTACCTATTTCATAATAAGTACCTATTTAAACTAATTTTTGTGTTTATATTTCAGATTTTCTTAAATTTATATGAATTAAGGGCTTTAAATACCTTTACAAATTGGCAGAACAATCAAGCAATATGTCATCAAGCACTAGAAAGTTCAAATGCAAAAACAACCCTGATTCCTTCTGTTATATATGTGGAAATTTTACACTTCCACATCAACGAGCAAATATAACTGACTTCGTAAAAAGAGCTTACTTAGCTTATTTTGGCATAAAACTGGGGGACCAAGATAAATCGTGGGCTCCACATAAAGCCTGCACTATATGCATTGAAAGACTGCGACATTGGACGAAGGGTTCGGATTCAAAAATACCTTTTGGAGTTCCGATGGTAAGTTTATGATTTCATAAAACTACGTAATTTAATCACTAGTATACTGTAACTTACCTAAATGTAATTGTAACTTAGGTACATAAACAAAATTTACAGAAAATGTTTATAAGAATCTCAAATATTGCATAAGGTTGAAACACATAGAAATGTTAAATGTTTGGGTGATAACTTTTGATAAAATTCATAAAACAAGTCTCTCGTCGCTTTTGTTACGCTTTACAATTTTTTTTCCATATCAGGTGGGCGAGAGCCTACTAACCACGAGACCGATTGCTACCTTTGCTTTGTCAAGACTTCGGGCTTCACTAGAAAAATAAACATTGTATCGAGTACCCAAATTTCGACACCGCGATACGACCTGTGCTACATTCAAATGAGATCCCCATTCCAAAATTTAAGGGTCTGCCAACTCAAGAATTAGTTGAAGATGTTCCTGAAAATATTGTTATGCACTTTGAGGAGTCAGACACCGATTTTGACCCCAGCGTATTTGAAAGTCAAAACGATCCGCAAAAGTTTAACCAGGCCGAGTTGAATGATCTTGTAAGGGATCTAAATTTGCCAAAAAAGGCTGCGGAAATTTTAGCTTCAAGACTTAAAGAGAAAAACTTGCTTACTTCAAACACATACATTTCATTTTACAGAAAAGAGAAGAAGAACTTGTTAAATATTTAGAACAGAGGATAGTTTAGTATATTGCTGCGACATAGTTGGTTTGTTAAAGAAGATGGGGGTTGAGTCTTACGATGCAAATGATTGGCGCTTGTTTTTAGACAGTTCGAAAAGAAGTCTTAAGTGTGTGTTGTTGCATAATGGCAATCTATACGGCTCGATACCGATTGGGCACTCAACAAAATTAAAAGAAAAGTATGAACATATAGAAAAGGTTTTAAATCTTATCAAATATAGGGAGCACGAGTGGATCATATGTGTTGACTTAAAAATGGTTAATTTTCTGCTAGGACAACAAGGAGGGTATACTAAATATCCCTGCTTCCTTTGCTTATGGGACAGCAGAGCCAAGGAAGAACATTATTTCAAACAAATCTGGCCAGCACGAACATCACTTACTGTCGGAGAAAAAAACGTAATTAATCCACCTTTAGTGAGCAGAGATAAAATCATATTTCCTCCTCTGCATATAAAACTAGGCCTCATTAAACAATATGTAAAAGCTTTAGATACGAACAGCGAGTGTTTCAAATACATAACTTCAAAATTTCCAAGTTTAAGTTATGAAAAAATCAAGGCGGGAATTTTCGACGGTCCACAAATAAGAACAATGATTAAAGACAGCAATTTCCTAATGTCATGAATGAACGCGAAAAAAATGGATGGTTCTCATTCGTGGACTTGATAGAAAACTTTTTAGGCAATTATAGGGCAGATAACTACGAAGAAATCGTAAAAAAACTTTTAAGGGACTACAAAGAGTTAGGTTGCAATATGAGCATAAAAATGCATTTTTTGAATAGCCATCTTGACCAATTTCCAAGTATTTAGGTGATGTAAGTGACGAACAAGGGGAGAGATTCCACCAAGATATCAAAATTATGGAGGAACGGTACCAAGGCCGCTGGGATTCCAACATGATGGCTGATTACTGCTGGTGCTTGAAAAGAGACCTGCCATCAACAAGCAAATACGCTAGAAAGTCTTACAAAAGAAAATTTTTGCCACAGTGAAAGCTTCATATCTGTTTGTTTTTTTATTTTAAGTCATTTCTATCGTTATAATGTAATTTTACTGTAGTTTGAACTGCTTGTATTCATGAAACTTGAAAAAAAAATTTAACACATGACTTAATTTTTTAGTCCTAATTTGAAAAATCTGGAAAATGGCACATAGGCTGTCGACAAGAATCAGGACCTGATAGAGCCAAACCGAGTTGAAATTCGTATTCAGCGCACCCAAATTACCTAGAATCAAGTGTCAGATATCATTCAATAAAATACGTGTTGCCCAGTGAATTATCAATCGTAGTAATCACAAAAATGTTCATAAAAGAAGGAACTAAAGTTTTATATCCCTTAAATAGTTACAAATGTTTTCAGACATATCGTGACCTGCAGATAAAGGAGGAGTAGTTTCAATTTACCTCCATAAATCCATTCCATGTACACAAATCACTGAGGTTACATTATTGTCCGACTCTGTTGAAACCTGCGCCGTAAATATAATCGAGTTTAAATCAAATCTACCAGCCTCCAAACAAAGGCTTTATCCAGTTCCTGGAGAATATAGACATTATTTCAAATCACAATAATAGAATAATAGAAACGATCTTCTTGGATGACTTCAATTTTGACCTCTTAAAATGTAATAAACACAGAGACCGTAAAAACTCATAACAGAATGGTAACATATGGATTATGTCCAGCCATTACGCGAGCAGCACGTGTTGCAACACCTATAAAGCCCTCAACCTTAATAGATTATATGACGCGTTCGGTGGAGAAGGGGCGAACGCAACATTTTCGAATTATGCCACAAAATGCAGTTAAAGTTTGTAAACTTTAAACCTTTGTATTTTTCCGGTTTATTGAAATGTTGTATGAATTTGAACACATATTTGAGTAAAATATTGTTGTGTAATATGTCAATATAATAAAAAGCCAAGAAATTTTACATTATTATTTATTGATAGCTTCTGATGTTAACTGGTGTAATCCATTATTTGGTCCTCTTCGTCGAATGTTGTATTACCTGCTTCAACTGTTTCGGTTTCTTCCAGTTCCTTTAACAATCTTGTATAATAGTTCACTGCAGTTGCAGGCATTAGGTCTGATAATTCTTTGAGATCTTTTATTTTTCCTTAGTTATTGGCAGCAATTGGGAATACTTTGGTTGCAGTGTCTGCTGGGCTAGATTGAATAAACTGACACTGTAGGATTTTTTCCCTTTCTGCAGTCTGACGGGATGGCTATTATCTGGGGTTGTGCGGTATGCAGTAGATATTACGTAGCCTTCTTTGTGTTGAAAGTCAAATATTAACTTTCTTGCATCTGTAAATTTAGTAGTTGTTGATTTCCTAATGACAATGCACGTTTTTAGGACGTCAAAATCGAGAAAATCAGCCTGTTTCATTTCTACAACTAGGAAGCGCTGCGAAACGGCTGTAGTTATGGCCGTAACAATCTTTTTTCGTGTAAATAATATTGCTGTAATTATTTTTTATATTTTGTTCAGTTTGACCAAATTGAGCATCACAGGGCATTGTCGAGTGACCAGAAAGTACATAGATGTGTTCAATGTGAAGCAATGATGCGGAGTGAATTTCTCTGAGATACATTAAAAACTTAAATTTTACCGTGAAAGAGTGCAGACTAACATCTAATTTTTTGCATAGGTAAAGCAAAGGTTTTAAAGGATAATTATACGACAAAAAACTCATTTTTCGAATTTTGTGGCGTTCGCCCCTTCTCCACCGAACGCGTCATATATGGTGTAAAGGTTCTCTGAACCACACAACCGATATACTTTTGCTGGGGATCTCTGACCATTTCGGCCTTTTCTTGGCGTTAAATAAGGGACACATAAAACCCCGGAGACAGATCGCGTAAAAATAAAAGTCTGGAAAATAAATGAAAACGTAGAAGGTCTGAAACAAATTGGACGCAATAAATTATAGGTTGGAAGTCTCTGAAGAGGCCGATGACATAAATGAAAAATTTATTAAGTTCTCAGACATACTAAATAAGGCATTTTCAACGAACTCTGTCCTGTTACTGCAGAAAACACACTCAAAGAAGGCAAAATAAACCATGGCTGCATAAACCTCTCCAACAATCCATCTGGCAAAAACAATTAATCTATAAACATGTCAAAAAGGGTACAATGCCTTAAAAAATCTACACCCATTAGGGAAACAAACTAAATAACATAATTATAAAGGAAAAGTCAGAGTATTACAGCAATAAATTCGAGGAATGCAAAGACGATTCTAAGAAACACTGGAAACTTATCCGTGAAACATTACATAGGAAAAACGAACAAAATTGTTTTTCCCACAAATATAACTGTAAATAATACCACTTATAACGAACCACTACATATACTGTAGAAAATCGCCTAAAATTCTAAATAATTACTTTGTTACCGTAGGAAAAACAACAGCTGATCTCTTATCGTTTTCGATACACAATTATAAAGAATATTTTGGCAACTACCCCAGCTCATACTGTCCTCTTTTCTCCTAGCTCTCCCAGAGTGGTCAAAACGGCAATCTATTTTTTATCCAGATAAATAATTTTCACAACTTCCATAACGGGAAAGGCTTCCCAATATGCGGATGACACCTCTCTAATATATTCAAACAGCGATCCTGCATCCCTTAATGAAATAGTAAATGGACACCGAGACAGTATGTAACTGGCTGAAAGCCAGTAAATTATCCTTAATTAAATAAAAATAAAACAAGCTTCCTGTTAATTACGAAAGGAAATTAATACCAGACTTCAATATTATTATCAACTTGCACACGATATCGCGTGTCACCGAGTGAAAATTATTATTAGGTGTTGTGCTTTATGACAAACTATCCTTTTTTCAACATATTGAAAATAAAGATCATAAGCTATCGACATTCTAGTTTATATTAACAAAATTACATTTCCTTCCTACAAATACACTTAAAACGCTCTACAGGGTGTTCGAAAAGTCCCGTCACCCCCTACAAAATGTACATATTGTAATACCAATTTTGTTTTTGTGTGATTAATTGTATTTATATGTGGTAGGTGTAATTTAAGAAAAAAGTCACTAGCAACAATTACTTTAACTGCAGGAAATACACTTACTAATTACAGTTACAAAGCAAGAATATCTGTATGTGTGCACTACCATTTTCGTAACAAAGGATTATGCGCCTCCATGTGCGGTGTGAGAATCGACCCAGCATTGCTAGAGTGATTGCACCAAATGCATCTCGAACAGTGTGTTTCAGTTCCTCTCGTAAGACCCATCAGAAAAAATCATTATTCCACGTGCAGGAATTGTTGGAAAAACGGCCTAAAACCGTTCACATGCTTCATATCGTTTCTGCATGTCTGTATCGCTTAATTCATTAACAAATGACGGGCGGTATGGTTTCATGCCGAGATCTTTTCTCATGTGATCTCTCATTGCGGACATGGGGACTGCGAGTTCTTGTGATCGTTTCCGAAGTGATTTTTTCGGTGAATGAGACACCGATGTAATCACACCTTCACATTGTTCTGTTCACGTTGTTGGTCTTCCCGACCGTGGTCTGTCCTTGATGGAGTCAGTTTCAAACAGTTTTTTCTCCCAGCGTAATACCGTCTTGTTTGGTAGTGCAGCCTTATTGAATCTCGTGTTGAAATCATTCTGGATATCATGCATCGTTTTGCCAGTATGTTACCTTTCATGTGCCCATGTCTAACTAACGAAGACTGGGGGCTCTGATCTTCAGGTGATCCGAAAAATAAATAATAGTATATTAAAATTTAAAGGCATATATGAATACAGATGTGCTCCCTAATGTTCAATATTATAAAACAATTTGCCTCGAGAAAATACTGTACTTGACAATCAGATACGTCACAAATATCAAACAAGGCGTACGAAGAAGTATACTCTGCAAAGTAGTAGAAATTGTTACTCTTATTTAGCAGTGGAATTATGAAACAATCTATCGAATGAATTAAAATCAGTCAATGGTCATTCATCTATTATAAAGCGATTAAAACTTAACAAACTTCAAAGTTACTGAAGACACTCCTTTCTTTGTTACTGTTATTATTTAGTATTATTTAATTGATGTTGTTATCATTAACATTTTCATTATCCTTCTCAAAATTTCTCCTATCACTTTTCGCCTCGCATTCATACTGGTTTCATTATTCTTTCTATTAACCTTCTAGTATAAGTATATTATACAGTATGTCCTAGTGTGTAAATTCCTTTTACTTTAAGTCTCTCCCAAAAATTAATAGGATTTATAAAATTTACAAAACTTTATGTGTTTAAATGTTCAAAATAGAACGCAGCATGTCCTCGTCTGTAAGTTCCCTTTAAGTTTTTAAATCTTTTATAAAAAGCTATAAAAATTTTATAATTTTAACCATTATATAATTATAATTACTGTATTTTACGCCTCATAAGACGCTACTTTTTTCCTGAAAAATGTCTCCAAAAATCAGCTTGCGTCTTAGCATCGTAAAGTGAAGATCTTAAGAAATAAGTTTACTAGCCCTCACGAACACCAGACATGTAAATTATCATTAAATTAAATTATCATTAGGTTATAGGTGTATTCATGGTAACCATTATGATGCTTAATAGGCCTACCTGCTACCATTAATCCAAGCTGACTGGAGATAACCTGAGCCTAAACTGGTAAAGTCCGCCATTTGTTTTGTGCCCTTTGATGTGCCCTCAAACAGAAGTGTCCATTTTAAAGGAGCCAAGACTGTCACAGTTAAAACAACCGGCCATGAAAAAACCCACTTTACTGTTGTTTTGGCCTGTTGTGCAGACGGCACAAAACTTCCGCCATTACTCGTGTTTAAGAGGAAAACCATCCCCAAGGAAATGATTCCAACCGGTGTTCTTGTTCATGTCCATCACAAAGGATAGATGGACGAAGCAGGCGTGAAGCTTTGGTTGGAGAAAGTATGGTCACGGCCTCCTGGTGGTCTACTGAGAAAACCATCTTTACTAGTGTGGGATCAGTTCAGGGCCCAGACGACAGAAGCCATAAATGTATAGTGGTCATCCCTGGCGGCTTAACATCGCAACTACAATCACTTGTAGCGTCTTATGAGGCGTAAAATATGGTATACAATTATATATAACTAATAGATTTCGGTCTGACAAGAGTGTACCCTTCCAAAAGGCAGTTTAAAAACTGTATGCAGCATCTGTATTTAATAATTAAATTTTATTAGCGTCGCTGACTACGAATCCATCGGCCCCGGGATCGAGACCCGGTGACGGCAAGCGGCGCGCAGCAAAATCCAGCTGTTCATCCTCCCACACAATAAAAAACATTGATTGGTAGGTAAATGGGTACCCTGGGTAGCCTAGTGGTTTAAGACGCTGGGCTGCTAGTGGGGCATGGTTCGGATTCTACGTTAAATTATAGGTCTAAAGTGGAGTGACAAGCTTGACCTTCGTCATAATGAACAATTCGGGGGGAAGCTAAACCAAGGTTAAACCATAAGTTGTAAAAATATTTTTTTTCCTCTGATTGGTTAGCCTTTGGAGGAAATAAAACATGATCCCATATATATATATATATATATATATATACATATATATACACACGGTAAACTTTTGGAAAGAATGGTACCCTCGGGATTGGGTGGTGCCGTTCTTTCAAATTTTCCGCTATTGCGAGAGTTTTTTTTAGAACATGTTACAAATGATACAGAATAAAAAAGGACATGTTTAAAAAAAAATTTGAAAAAACGATCACATAAAGTACATACTAAAGATAGATCACAACGATCACATCAAAACGATCACATCAAAACACATTGTTTAATTCTCTTTTAACAGCTCCGCTTCTGTTGTTTCATAATGATCGATTGCTGAAGTCGATGGAACACTTTTTTGAGAATTCGTAATAACTTTTTTAAGAAACTTTCTGATATCACCCTGTTTGCGGCATGCTTTTTTTTTGCAATCATTGTGTTTTTCATCATGCGCGCATGCATAACTTCTTGCGCACTAAAGTTTGGATTTTGTTCTATAAATGATAGAAGAGTTTCCATACATTTATCGGCAACAGCCCAAGATATCTTTCCTTTTTGCACAGCTTCTTCTTCAGTGGCGTTTTGAAAAAGCCGCGCTTTTCAAAAGTGCCGTTAGCGCGAATGTGTCGTTCTTCCGAGTGCCGTTCTTTCGAATTAATTAATTAAGTAATTTCGAAAAACTCGCCCCTCCTGTCCAATATTTATATGAAGTTTTTCGAAATTACTTACATTCCGAAAATCCTGGGGATTGGTACCCCGTGGTTGCGGTACGTCGACGATATTTTGTGTATCTAGCCCATGAAGCGTGACCTGGATGACTTCCTCCTTCAGTTAAATAATCAAGTCCCCTCCATTAAGTTTACTTTAGAAGTGGAACAAAGCAACTCAATCCCGCTTTTGAACGTGCGTGTACATAGGGAAATCCCAGGTTTTAAGTTTAGTATTTATCGGAAAAAACAAACAATTTGTCCTACGTACACTATTACTCCGGACATGACACCCCATCAAGAAAGCCATATTTTCTTCAATTTTCTCCGCGCTCTCAGGATCGCTAGTCCGGGATACATGGATGCCGAATTAAAAATTCAACAGTATTGAAAGTGATGTGTGTTATTCACCTGCGTTTTTGGAATCTTGCCTTAACAAGGCAAAACGAACTTTCTATCGTGTGAATAATAATCCTCGTACTTTATCGAAGAATATTTTAGTATTTCCATTTTTCCCAAGCTTTTTAGGCATTGCTAATGTACTTAAACTTTTGAATATTAATGTAGTATTTCATATGACAATATTGTGAAAAATATCATGGTAAAAAATAGCCCTACCAATAATTCAGGTATTATCTATATAATTGGTTGTAAACAATGTGAGTCCTTTTACATTGGACAGACGGGGAAGGATTTGCACACGCATGTAAAACAGCATCAATATTCCGTTTGAACGGAACAGTCGTCCAGTGCCCTTTTCGTCCATTTGTCAGAGTTATCCCACTGTATTGATTGGAATAATGCTTCAATTTTGTTTCACTCAAGCAACATTGTTAATAGAAATATCCTTGAGTCTGCCATTATTCAACTTACAAATAATTTTAACACTAGCTAGGGCCTTTTTTCGCTTGATCCTATTGTTTTGAATTCGCTCAGAACAGATTTAGACAAGATGGGCAAAGTGCTAAAACTCTAGTAGTTTTTCCTTATAAATTTGTATGCACCTCGTACAATTTTTATTTTTCTATTTTATTTTTTTTTTTTTTGGTGACCTATATATAGTCTCGAACTTGTTATTTATTTCAGTGTTACTGAGGATGTCATTAGACAAAAGCGTTTGAGCACCATTCTCTGTTTCCTTTTTCCTTCGTGGTTATTTTCATCATAAATATTATTCACGTGTTACTTTCGTGAAATAATTTTCATGTATGTATAATTGTTTACTAAGTTTTCAAAGGCAGACTTTAAAGTTATTTAGAAATGATTTCATTACCAAAGATCGAAGTTTAATGAAAGTCTTGAGAAAATCAACTTTGAAACTGAACAATCTGAAGAGATGAAAGCGGGTAATAGAACCAAATCCATATTAATCAATCAAAAGGAGCTCTCGAGTCATTCATGAAAGACAAGCTCTTGTCGATTCTCGAGTCTCTCAGTGGCTTTCATTTCCGAATGACGTCATACTTTACTTACCATGTTTTAAATAAACGTAATAATCTAAATTTTATGCCAGTCTGAATCAAAGTTTTCCATTGTTTTGAATTCGCTCAGAACAGATTTAGACAAGAGGGGCAAAGTGCTAAAACTCTAATAGTTTTTCCTTATAAATTTGTATGCACCTCCTACAATTTTTATTTTTCTATTTTATTTTATTTTTTTTTGGTGACCTATATATAGTCTCGAACTTGTTATTATTTCAGTGTTACTGAGGATGTCATTAGACAAAAGCGTTTGAGCACCATTCTTGTTTTTTTCCTTCGTGGTTATTTCATCATAAATATTATTCACTGTGTTACTTTCGTGAAATAATTTTCATGTATGTATAATTGTTTACTAAGTTTTCAAAGGCAGACTTTAAAGTTATTTAGAAATGATTTCATTACCAAAGATCGAAGTTTAATGAAAGTCTTGAGAAAATCAACTTTGAAACTGAACAATCTGAAGAGATGAAAGCGGGTAATAGAACCAAATCCATATTAATCAATCAAAAGGAGCTCTCGAGTCATTCATGAAAGACAAGCTCTTGTCGATTCTCGAGTCTCTCAGTGGCTTTCATTTCCGAATGACGTCATACTTTACTTACCATGTTTTAAATAAACGTAATAATCTAAATTTTATGCCAGTCTGAATCAAAGTTTTCCATTGTTTTGAATTCGCTCAGAACAGATTTAGACAAGAGGGGCAAAGTGCTAAAACTCTAATAGTTTTTCCTTATAAATTTGTATGCACCTCCTACAATTTTTATTTTTCTATTTTATTTTATTTTTTTTTGGTGACCTATATATAGTCTCGAACTTGTTATTTATTTCAGTGTTACTGAGGATGTCATTAGACAAAAGCGTTTGAGCACCATTCTCTGTTTCCTTTTTCCTTCGTGGTTATTTTCATCATAAATATTATTCACTGTGTTACTTTCGTGAAATAATTTTCATGTATGTATAATTGTTTACTAAGTTTTCAAAGGCAGACTTTAAAGTTATTTAGAAATGATTTCATTACCAAAGATCGAAGTTTAATGAAAGTCTTGAGAAAATCAACTTTGAAACTGAACAATCTGAAGAGATGAAAGTGGGGTAATAGAACCAAATCCATATTAATCAGTCAAAAGGAGCTCTCGAGTCATTCATGAAAGACAAGCTCTTGTCGATTCCGAGTCTCTCAGTGGCTTTCATTTCCGAATGACGTCATACTTTACTTACCATGTTTTAAATAAACGTAATAATCTAAATTTTATGCCAGTCTGAATTAAAGTTTTCCATAAATATAACAGTTAAAACGCGACTAAGTGTTTTCAGGGCATGAGTTGTAAAGGAGCAATGGTTTAGTTCTCTCTCTCTCTCTCTCTCTCTCTCTCTCTGATTAAAATGTGCCATTTACTTAGAATGGTTTTACAGTTTTCCTGAATGACTTATTTTTTTTTAAGCAAAGATTTGTATTCCGTTTATCCTTCCTCATTTGCTTTAAACTTCCATTTAAATCGTCACAGGATGCGTACATTTTCGCCGATATCAGGTTTATTTTCAAGTCCTTTACTTTATGTCTTCTTCTTCTTTATATAATATATATATATATATATATATATATATATATATATATATATATATTAGTGATGTAGCGGTTGTCCGCAACCGCAACCGCCCATGTTCTCAGCTCCGCAACCATAACCGCAACCGGATTTATCAGTGCGGTTATTGCGGTTGTTTGAGGATATCTTCTTACTAGGCAACCAAATGCTATAATTGCTAGTGTAATGGCTATAAATGCTATAAACGTCGCCAAATGCTGTTCCTGTCATGCCTCATGCCTTCACTCATGGGTGCAAAAAGTAAAAGTTTGCTACGCCCTAATTGCGACGTGTCTAGAATTGCTACTTGGACTGGATGGATAGATGCATTATGTAATAACTACATTTATCAAAGCTAGGTGGCTAGAAAAGCATTATTTTAATTATATTTAATAAAGCAATGATGATGTATAATCAAATAAAAAAAATAATTTTTTTTTAGCAAACTGGCTCGGACATACCTTGGATGTTCTCCCTCAAGTGTTCCTAGTGAACAATTATTTAATGGAGCAGGGATCATCTACGATGAAAAAAGGAATAGGCTGAAGGGGGACAAAGCTGAAAAACTTTCCTTTTTCAAATACAGTCTCCCAGCAATTCAATTTAAATATAAGGATTAAATAATGTGTGTATATATGTATATATATATATATATATATATATACACACACACACACACACACACCACTTTCGAATGGGCGTGGTTGGGGAAAGTGGTTGGTGGGATGCAAAACGCATTGGGTCTTTGTCCCGCATCCTGAAAACATACTTTTTACAGTTTAGAAATAATAATAATAATAATAATTCAGTGTTTCCCAACCGGTGTCCATATGGCTCCCTGGGGGCCATGGCACATTTGAAGGGGGCCACAAGAAAATGTTATTTTGTAAAATAGAGTTAAATCTGCATATTACCTACTGAAAATAATGCTTATGGGGGCCACAGGAAAAAATAAGGTTCCTAAGGGGGCCATAAGCCAAAACCGGTTGGGAACCACTGGTTTAGATTATAGTCATTATATTGTAGACTGAAAAGTGTGGCTAAAACGCGATATTTTATTGTGTTGTTTATTCTTAGGTAATATTATGATGTTATAGGGTACGTAACCGCAACCGCGCGGAACTCTATTTGTAAGCTCCGCAACCGCAACCGCAGAGCTATGAAAAATGACAACCGATACATCACTAATATATATATATATATATATATATATATTACGGATGCAACGGGTAGCGCTTTTACCGGGTAATCGGGTACGTGTACCCGAAGTGTAATACCCGATCGGGTATGGACACTCGATCGGGTATTGAAGACGTTCCAAAATTTGTTGGTTTAGTACCGCGACTTATAAACTGTGTGCAGTTCAAGCACTTGGCTTTACTATTATCTAATTTATCAATGACAAATACTGTAGTCCCAAACCATACTACGATTTGCCATTTTGAATGTTTTGTTAAAAAATATTATACAAAAAATGTATCAAGAAAACCTGCAAAACAATTAAAATTAAATTAGAATTTGGTTTTTACTACCCGTACCCGATTTTTTAGCAATTACCCGATCGGGTCGGGTATCATCGAGTAGTACATTACCCGATCGGGTACCCGTGACATATATATATATATATATATGTTTATTGGCAGGAGACAGATCCCATAAAATAATGGTACAGTATCCATCGAGGTAATTAACGATACAACAAATTAAACAAGAAATTTTAAAAAACACAAACAAAAAAGGACTACGGTAATGAAGAAATAACAATGATGCACGTAAAGGGACGAGAAACAATAAAATAATAATAACAGTTTCATAAATTAAAAAACACCTGTCATGGAAATGGCTGATGCGGGAATTAAGTGTTGCTGTAGATAAATATTTTCATACCAAGAGGTCCCCCCATACCGAGCGGTGCCCCCCATAGTACTGTGAGATATTGAAAAAACTCATGATCTTCACTTGCCCCACGAATACCTTGAAATGGGAGACCCAAAATGGGTGTACACACATTTCTACATTACTGTACAGTCTTTACAGCCACACCTACACTTTCCCTCCTAAGTATATATATTGTAATGTATATGGTGGTAAATTGTGACTTGGTCCGCAATCGATATGGACCGTGACTTATTTTTGGTTGGCAAGGTACTAGTATATTGATGGATACCGTAATGAAATTGACTGGATTCTTTGGATCTGATATATTTGCATGTCGGTTATAAACAGTGGTGTAGTGCTAAATAAAGAAGTGAAGGAACGCATTTTGAAAGTGTTACTCAGATGCGGGGGGGGGACAATGGCGAGCGCGGCGAGCCCATACAGCTGGGGGTCCGGGGGCACTGTAAGCCCCCCGGGAAATCTTTTGAAATCTGACCAATTTCAGGGATATTTTGAGGTCATATGCACTGGATATTAGGATATATTCCAAGGTTGAAGATGCAGTATTTCCAGTGTCATTAGATATACGACATCCAGTACGATCAATAAAAATAGCTAACAACTGGAATGATTAACTAAAAAAAGTTAACAACTGGTACGCCGTGGTGACTGTTTCACCAGATCTTTATAGGCTAGCATTGCCTCAGTCGAAGCTAAAAGAAATGAAGCAGTTAATGATTCTTTCTCATATTTCTTCTAGGGGTGGGAATTAAAATTTCATGACGTTAGAGATTTGTAAGTTCGGATTTATTTGAAATAGTGAGGGAACGCCGTTCCGTCTACCAAAAAAAGTAAGGGAACGCCGTTCCCACCCGTTCCAACAGCACTACACTACTGGTTATAAATAGATATAGAGTGTAACATATTTGTGGATAGTAGTCTATTATGACTTGATCCTCTGGATCCAGAGATTCTATCTTTAGTTTTAAATCGATAATTAATTAGTTTTAAATTGAAAATTATTTAGTTTTGTAAAAATTGGTCGTTGCCAATGTACAGGCAGTTCTTACATAAATTTCCTATGTTCTTGTGGTTCGGAACCCACGTTAAATTGTAGATCCCCTCCGCCACCACGGAGGACATACACAATGCACAATTACGAACACAGTTAGGTAGACCAGCCATGAGTGGATCCTAGGGTCTTTGTTGGTCTGAAACATTATAGTCTAGAAGACATGAAGCAGGACTGATAAATAACTTGGACAATTGGATTGTCTGAGTTTTAATTCTTCGCATTAGACTGTATTGAGCGCGTCTTGTTACTTCATGGAGACTCGGAACGTTGCGGACGCTCTTTACTTAATATTTATTTATAGTCTATCTCGGAATTAATTCAATTTTATTGGGGTTGTTTAACCTCCTTCGCAACATCTAAGGTCATATGACGGAGGGACCTACAGCTTTACGTGGGATTCGAACCACGGGTCGCTACATAATCTGGGCGCGGAGGACGGTCTCCCATTGAACGTCTACCCAGACCCAATGTCGCTTAACTTCGCTGATCTCCGAGAAGTGGTGTTACGACATTGGCCACGACGTAGCCCGGCTATATCGAAAAAAGGAGAAAACAATTCCTATATTTGTGAACTTATTCATTTATGTAGGCTAAGGTTTTCCAAGTGTCTGTCTTTCACGCATTTATTAATTTTATTTATTCAGCTAGGCCTTGGCCAGCAAAGTCTTTCAAGCTTAAGAACTAGCCCGTAACCCTGAACTCTGAGCCTAGCCTTAAACCTAGGCCTCTTCATGTACAGGAGCCCAACTCCAGGTTCAACCTCTACGTTAGACAGCTTATACTTGAGAAAAGACTGATAAACTAGTGAGAGTTAGGGTTAGTGCAACCAAAATGAATCCAGAACTGAGAAGTAAAATACTTGAGGAAAAATTAGCCGAGTTAGATATACAGGGTGTCCGAGAATTATCTGTACAATTTTTGGCTGTTATTAAAAGTCAACCATGAAGTGTAGAAATTCCAGTATTGTCCTATTTTACAGAGAATCTCATTACGTTTTTTCTAATACCACGTTTTGACAAGTTTTTTAGAAATGTACGCGGGTGACAGACATTGATGATTTAAAAGCAAGAATCACAGCTGCTATTGAGCGAATTGATGTGGATATGCTGCAGCGTACATGGCAACATTTGGATTATCGATTGGATGTTTTGCGAATCACTGATGGTGCACATATCGAATGTTTGTAACAACGTTACTTTAATAAAAGAAACTTTTGAAAATACAGATTCTAAATAATCTTGTTTAAGAATTTTACGTGTGTTATCAAGAATTTTATTAAAAGATGAAATTGTAGAGATAATGTTCGGACACACTGGGATTTCTAAAAAACTTGTCAAAACTTGGTATCAGAAAAAACTTAATGAGATTCTCTGTAAAATGGGACAAACTGGAATTTCTACACTTCATGATTGACTTTTAATAACAGCCACAAATTGTACAGATAATTCTCGGACACCCTGTATATTCATTTGAAAAGCGTCCACTTATAGGAGAACTAATTCGAGTATTTAAAACTGATAAGTGACTTTGATAATGTAAATTACAATAAGTTATTTGATAGGGATACATAGTCAATTATAAGAAGAAATGGATAGAAATTGAAGGTCAAATGCTCTTAAGAGTAATGTTGTGAAGCAATTCTTTTCATATAAACTTAAACTTAAACTCGTTAAACTTTCATTCATTAGACATTTCATTGTTAGACAATTCATTAGACATTTCAGTCTTTTCATTTATTTAAAAAAAAAATGGGACAATTTAGACATTTCAATTGACTTACTGAAATGTTTAACAAAATGTCTAATTATTGTAAAATGTCTAATGGATTAGACACTTCAAAATTCACAAAATTGGAACAATTAAACGTCTAACAAACTTCCATGCATCATTAGCATATTTTAAATATTCACTCGACAGGTCATCTATTCCTGGTGAGGCGCCTGTCTTTAGCTCTTTAATTAATCAGACTCTTAATTTGAGGCACTGGCCGCTCCTAATGTTGTTCCATTGCAACCTACACACACACACACACACACACACACATATATATATGAAAATTATTTCACAAAAGTAACACGTGAAAAATATTTATGATGAATAAAACCACGAAGGAAAGGAAACACAGAATGGTGCTCAAGCGCTTTCGTCTAATGACATCCTCAGGAACACTGAAGTACATAGAAGGTTACAGCCTATATATAGGTTAAAAAAAAAAAAAATATATATATATATATATATCGGCTATTGATTGGTGGCGTGGAAAACGCAGTTTAATAATGAACAGGAACACCAGAGAAAATACAAACATCCTTCAAGGTTTAATAGTACCAACGTTTCGGAATGCACTAATTCCATCTTCAGGGCTAAAACAATAAAATTCCAAATCACATACAAAATTACAAAATACAAATTGCTTAATAACAATTTAAAATAAACTTTAAAAAAAAAATTATAAAAAGTAGCTAAGAAAATGTAAAACATTAAAACTAAAAGGTAAATAAATGTGAAGTTAAAAAGTTAAAATTATAAAAAGTAAAAGCATTAAAACTGAAATGTAAATAAAATAAACTAGTACCTTAACCAAAACATAGCAGATCTATCGATGATTCGTCAGAATTTAGGTCTGGTTTTAGTTTATAAATAAACAGAGACTCCATAATTTTAAGCTTAAGGTCAGAGCTTCCAGCAGCAAGTACGGTGAAATTAGACTGTGAAATTGGGTGGTTATTGTTGTGCGAGTGATTACGTATGAGAGAATTAGGTGGTTTGCCAAGGGGTAAATTTGTACGGACCGATTTACCGAGATGTTCGTAAATACGAGATTTTAAATGTCTTTTAGTTTTACCTATATATGACCCCATACAGTGGTCACACTTGTATTGATAAACTATAGATGACTTAAGAAGTGTAGGAATAACATCCTTGTATTTAAATAAATGGTAAATCGATTTAGACGGGGTGAATATAATTTTTATACACAGTTGTGGGTAGAATTCCTTGAGCAATTTTAAAAGTTTATTTCTAATGTTAAAACTTGAGGTTCCCATATAGGGCAAAGTGAAATACAGGATATCTTTGGGGACTGTAATTAAGTTTCTAGTTGTAGGGCTTATTAGTCTATTTAAGGTTCTGCCTATTGTAGTCTCGACCAGTCTAGAAGGGAAATTATTCTTGGCAAGGAGTTTTCGGATGAAATCTAGTTCATCGTGTAGTTTGAAGTAATCTGAACAGATATTGAAAGCTCTATTGGTCAGAGTCGAGATTAAATTTCGTTTGAAACCTAAAGGGATAAAGGAAGAAAAGTTCATAGTAAGATTGGTAAATGTCGGCTTTCGGTAAACGGAAGTTTCAAAAGAGGAATTAGTTTTTATTATCTTAATGTCCAAAAAGGACAGAGCTCTATTAGATTCAACTTCTGAAGTAAATTGAATGTTAGGGTGCTTAGAATTAAGGTAATTACGAAACAAAGGGATATGGTCGGGTGATTTAAACAGGAGAAAAGTGTCATCAATATATCTTCTATAAAAAACCGGTTTAAAGTTGGAAGGACACTCATTCAACCATTTGACTTCATGATGACACAGAAACGCGTTAGCTAAGGTGGGACCAAGAGGCAGACCCATTTGAACACCTTCAGTCTGTTTAAAATATTCACCGTTGAATATAAATATAAGGTCTTCCACGGAAAATTTTAATAGTTCTTTCATTTGGCCTCTATTAAAACCCTGCACAGTATCAGTATTATTAAAAAGATTATCAATACATATATCAATAGTTTCTGCAACAGGCACATTGGTAAATAAAGATTTTACATCGAAGCTAGCCATTGTGTAAGAATTATTATTTAATGAGGTAATTTCTCTAACGAAAGAAAAGAATCCCGTGCTGTATACAAATTATAAGTTATAGGTGATAGTATGGGAACCAAGAATTTTGAAAGGTTATAACTAAAAGTTCCTAGAGCCGATAAAATTGGCCTAAGCGGACAATTAGGTTTGTGTATTTTAGGGAGTCCATACATAATGCCTGGGCTGGATCCAGAAACAAATAATTTAGTAAAAACCGTGGCTGAGATTATATTATTAGATTTAAGTTTTCTAAGATACCTATTAATTTTATCTTCCTGTTTTAAAATTAAAGCAAAAATGTCACCAGTTACTTTAGTAAATCTAGTTGCATCATTTAAAATATCTAACATTTTATCAACATAAACATTCCTGTCCAAAAGAACAACGCCATTGCCTTTGTCTGGTCTTGTAACCACCAATGACTTGTCCAAAGACAGATTTCTTAGACTTTGAAACTCTTCCACCTAATTCTCTCATACGTAATCACTCGCACAACAATAACCACCCAATTTCACAGTCTAATTTCACCGTACTTGCTGCTGGAAGCTCTGACCTTAAGCTTAAAATTATGGAGTCTCTGTTTATTTATAAACTAAAACCAGACCTAAATTCTGACGAATCATCGATAGATCTGCTATGTTTTGGTTAAGGTACTAGTTTATTTTACTTACATTTCAGTTTTAATGCTTTTACTTTTTATAATTTTAACTTTTTAACTTCACATTTATTTACCTTTTAGTTTAATGTTTTACATTTTCTTAGCTACTTTTTATAATTTTTTTTTTTAAAGTTTATTTTAAATTGTTATTAAGCAATTTGTATTTTGTAATTTTGTATGTGATTTGGAATTTTATTGTTTTAGCCCTGAAGATGGAATTAGTGCATTCCGAAACGTTGGTACTATTAAACCTTGAAGGATGTTTGTATTTTCTCTGGTGTTCCTGTTCATTATTATATATATATATATATACATATATACACACATACATACATACATACATATACAATAAACGGAGAAATGAAATTAAAAACAAAAAACAAAAAAAAATTATTAAAAATTAAAAGATTGTGGGATGGGCATCCTCAGGAACACTGAAGTACATTAAAGAGTTACAGCCTATATATATAGGTTACAGAAAAAAAAAATTAAAAAAATATATATATATATACAATAAACGGAGAAATAAAATTAAAATTAAAAATTAAAGGATTGTGGGAGGAGCATACAAATTTGTAAGGAAAAACTATCGATTTTTAGCACAAGATCAAATGAATTGTTTCCAACCAATCCGACCATCCGTTCAACAACTTCAGCAGATTAATTTTAAAGAAACATATTGAAGTCACCAGACAAAATGAGTGGTCCGCCTTCAAAAATTTAAACATTGCCAAACGTAATTTTGTAACCGTTATTTCCCAACCGTGAATCCAACCTTTGTTTGATGAAATTTACAATGAGTTGCGTCGGAGAACTTTTCACTTCGTAACATTTTGGATCGAAAAATTAAAAGTCTCATTCGAAATAGTCAGTGGAGTAAAAAAGCAAGCTCAAAGTGTGTTTTGAACCTTTCTTCGAAAAACATTAGTGACGATGCAAAAAGTGCCCTTGGATATGGTATGTCCTTTTTTATTGTTAAAAAAACCTTCGGCTTTACAAATTTGTTACAGTCTCGCTTGTTTCGAAAGACAATGTAATCTCCCTCAGTATTTGTTTAACATAGTTAAAGGCCTTGTTTATAGTGCGGCGAATAGTAGTTACGAAGATAACTTTCCTAAACGTTTTCGCAATAGCCTCTCACAATTAAAAAAAGATGGGGAGCTCCATATTACTAAAGCAGACAAGGCTAACACCATAGTTATTATGGACAAAGTGGACTACATCAGAAAGATGAACGAGCTTCTCCAGGACCCCGCCACAATTAGGGCGGGTCATACTATGCATTTTTTTTAAATCAATGGAGAGGGGTGTTCAAATGACATATTTTGGTGTATAGAACACAATTCTGAAGAAAATATTTAATTCTGATAACCCTAACCTACATCATTTTGCAGTTGATTATTATTAAATTGTTGATTATTTTACTATTGTAGTTACCCCAGAATATGTCTTCTCACGTTTTCTATCATGGCTGCTCACGTTATCTCTTATAGAGCATTGTTCTAACTAATTCATATAAACACATATAATGTAATTCATATAATAATAATAATATTTAAATACTCAAATAAAAAGGTGTGCCATTCCACTTAATTGTAGTTATCATACAGTTTGGTATATGAAATATTTTGACGGTTTTCTGGCGCGCATAAGGCTATTTTCTGAGCCACCTTTCTCAGAGGCTAGAATGTAACGTTTCAGAACATTCTAAAACGTTTTGTGAAATATTTGAAGTGACTCATGATTTATGAAGCTATTTTACCACCTCGGCTTGCAGTGAGGGGATAGATTTAATGAAGCTGAGGGCAGTGACCAATCTTTTCCCGCAAAGATCAAGGAAGAACACTATAGTGTTGTTAGTGAGCCTGGCAGCTACTATCTGTTCCACTTTACCCCAGAGAAAGCAACTAAAGAGGAGTCACATGCGGAGAAGATTGCCAAGGTCCTGTTTGCCTGGCTGAAAGAGAGGGGTTATGATAAGACCTTGTTGGCCATTGGAGGAGACTCAACAAATGTCAACACTGGTGTGAGAGCTGGAGTAATGCGGAAGCTGGAGCTGCACCTGGGGAGAAAGCTGGTCTGGTTGGTGTGCAACCTGCACACTGTTGAACTTCCCCTGCGCCATCTCATTGTTGACCTTGATGGCCCTACTCTGTCAGACAAAAAATTATCCGGGCCAATAGGAGAGCTCCTTGATTCTGCTACAGACTTTGATATCAATCCAAACTTCACCCGAATCTCTGTTGGCCCTCCACTGATCAAGCTTCCTGACAAGGTCATTCAAGATCTCTCAACTGATCAATACTATGGCTATAAAATTGTCTGTGCAGTCAGGGATGGAGTACTTCCTGCAGGGCTGGCTCTGTTAGAGATAGGACCAGTAAACCACAGCCGCTGGCTCACCACAGCGAACAGACTTCTCAGGCTCTGGGTGTCAAAACACGGACTTAAAGGAAAGAACCTGAAGATTCTGCAATTCATTGTGGAATTCATCATTGGAGTGTATTACCCATGTTGGTTCAACGTGAAGGTCAATCACTCCTGGATCGAAGGGCCTAGGCACATCCTCTTTCAGCTGGACTGCCTCAAGTCCCAGAGAAAGGAGGTGCTGGATATTGTGATGCCAACTGTGAGAAGATCTGCTTGGTATGCCCACAGTGAAGTCATCCTCCAAACACTACTCTGCTCTGAGGATCAGAAGGAGAGGATTGAAGGGGTGGAGAGAATCCTGGCCATCAGGGGAGGGGGGGACTCGGACACTTAGCTGGGGGACTCCTCTGTTAGGAGCAGAAGGACACCTGACATCAATTGTGATGCTTCCAGCATCGGTGACTTGATCAGCTGGTCAGAAGGTGTGTCAGAGCCACCTCTCACCTGCTCTCTAAGCACCTCAGAGGTGAAAAACTTCATCAACACCCATGGAGGTGCGCAACTGGCCTTGCCACACACAAAGCATTGAGAGGGTTGTTAAAATGGTGACTGAGGCTTCTGCTAAGTACTTCTCACAAGAAAAGAGGGATGGAGGGATCAGGGCTCAGGAGACCAGCAGGAAGCTGATGTCCAAGTCTGAGTCAAAGCAGGATTTGTGCAACCTGGCAAAGTTCAAGATGTCAGGAGAATGATCTTTGTAATTATATCCAGTGATATACATGCAGTTCACCTATTAATAAATATATGTAAAGTTGATTTGGCCTTGTCAATATAAATGATTTACCTTATATCTTTTAATATATTATAAAGGGGTTCAAAAGGGTAAAATTGGCAATTTAGAAATACAAAATGATGTAGGTTAGAGTTATCCTATCCAAAAAAGAAGCTCATATTTGAATTCCCCATGTAAAAACACATAATTTAGACACCCCTGATGGTAGGATTTCCTTCAGATTCATGTTGTCACCTGAGTACGACCCGCCCTACCGCCACATACAGCAAACTTAGGAAGAACCCGCAGGATGACCTCATCAAATCATTTAATAGTGGCTTGAAACGCATTCTGAAAGATCATAAGGACTTAATTCCGCTTTTCATGTCCACTTCACCTTCTCTGCCCTACCTTTACGGTCTTATTATTAAAACCCACAAACCTGGCAACCCTATGCGCCCTATTATTAGCTCGGTGCGCTCTATTACTTATAAACTCTCCAAATGGCTTGTCAAAGTCTTGTCCCCCATTCTCGGAACTATCTCTGATTGAATAATGCACGTACTGAAACTAACGATAGATTGATCAGTTTTGACGTTTGTTCATTGTTTACAAAAGTGCCGATTGACGATATGCTTGACTTTCTCTCCCAAGAATTACATAAGTATGACCTGCCACTACCTTCACACATTGTTTTGGAACTTATTAAGCTTTGCATCAAAGACTGTAAATTCACTTTCAATAACGAGTATTATCAACAAGTTTTTGGGATGGCCATGGGCAACCCCTTGTCGCCCCTCCTCTCCAATATTTATATGGAGTTTTTCGAAATTACTTACATTCCGAGAATCCTGGGGGTTGGCATCCCTTGGTTGCGGTAAGTCGACGATATTTTGTGTATCTGGCCCATGAATCGTGACCTGGATAACTTCCTCCTTTAGCTAAATGATCAAGTCCCCTCCATTAAGTTTACTTTAGAAGTAAAACAAGACAATTCAATCCCGTTTTTGGATATGCGTGTACATAGGGAAAGCCCAGGTTTTAAGTTTAGTATCTATCAGAAAAAAAAAAACAATTTGTCCTACGTACACTTTTACTCGGGACATGACACCCCCACTAAGAAGGCCATTTTTTTCTTCAATGTTTCTCCGCGCCATTAGGATCGCCAGTCCGGAATACATCGATGCCGAATTAGAAAAAATCAACGGTATTGGAAGTAATCTGTGTTATCCATCTGCGTTTATGGAATCTTGTCTCAACAAGGCAAAACGAACTTTCTATCGTGTCAATAATAACTCGTACTTTCTCAAAAAATATTTTAGTACTTCCATTTTTCCCGGGCTTTTTAGGCATTGCTAATGTACTTAAACTTTTGGATATTAATGTAGTATTTTCATATAACAATATTGTGAAAAATATCATAGTAAAAAATAGCCCTACGAATAATTCAGGCATTATCTATAAAATTAGTTGTAAACAATGTGATTCCTTTTACATAGGTCAGACGGGAAAGGATTTGCGCACACGTATAAAACAGCATCAATATTCCGTTAGAACAGGACAGCCGTCCAGTGCCCTTTTTGTCAATTTGTCAGAGTTATCCCACTGTATTGATTGGAATAATGCTTCAGTTTTATTTCACTCTAGCAACATTGTTAATAGAAATATTCTTGAGTCTGCCATTATCCAACTTACAAATAACTTCAACATAAGCAAAGGTCTTTTTCAACTCGATCCTGTTGTTTTGAATTCCT
This sequence comes from Bathynomus jamesi, assembly GCA_023014485.1. NCBI lineage: Eukaryota > Metazoa > Arthropoda > Malacostraca > Isopoda > Cirolanidae > Bathynomus > Bathynomus jamesi. Next base: position 66,253 of record JAJOZX010008448.1, read on the forward strand.
TCAGAACAGATTTAGATAAGAAGGGTAGAACGCTAAATCTTTGGTAAACTTGTATGCTACTCTAATAACTTTTTTTTTCAATTTATTTTTATATACAAGAAGGGCAGAGTGCTAAAACCCGGCAGATTTCCAGTATAAATTTTTTTTTTTTTTTATAACATTGGTTGGAAACAATTCATTTGATCTTGTGCTAAAAATCGATAGTTTTTCTTTACAAATTTGTATGCTCCTCCTACAATCCTTTAATTTTTAATTTTAATTTTATTTCTCCGTTTATTGTATATATATATATATTTTTTTCTGTATCTCTTTATGTACTTCAGTGTTCCTGAGGATGTCATTAGACGAAAGCGCTTGAGCACCATTCTGTGTTTCCTCTCCTTCGTGGTTTTATTCATCATATATATATATATATATATATATATAAAAAACCTTTGGTTAGCTTCCGCCCGAATTGTTCATTCTGATAAATGTCAAGCTTTTCACTCCACCTTAGACCTACAGTTTAACGTGGAATCCGAACCACGCCCCATCAGCAGCCCAGCGTCTTAACCACTAGGCCACCTAGGGTACCCATTTATCTACCAACCACTTTCTTTATTGTGTGGAAGGATGAACAGCTGGGTTTTGCTGCGCGCCGGCTACCGTCGGGTCTCGAACCCGAGGCGGATGGATTCGTAGTCAGCGACGCTAACCACTACACCACCGAGGTGCAACCACTACACCATATATATATACCAGGTGTTTGAAAACTTTCTGTACAAATTGTAATGGGGGATAGGCAACACCAAGACAAACCCTTTTCGTCTATAAGTGTATGTCCGCTGACGTCACCATTCGGCGCGAGAGGGCGCCGCTGCAATTGGCTAAAAGGTGAAGTGGGCTAGACTCGCGCTTACCGCGGGCATTCTTAAATCGGACGTAGTACGCGTAACATGGAGCGCTTCACGACTGCTGAGATGGCTGACATGCATATGGTGTATGGGGCTGCCAATGGAAACGGAAGAGCTGCTGTGAGGTTGTACCGACAGCGCTTCCCAAACAGACGTGTGCCAAACCACCAAACGTTTGCGCATTTGCATCGGCGACTGCGAGAAACTGGAACATTCCATGCAAACATGCATGACACTGGTCGGGAGAGAAACGTGCGCACTCCTGACATGGAAGAAGAAATCCTACGGCGATTTGAGGACAATCCAAGCGCAAGCACGCGAGGTGTTGCACGTATCCTCGGTGTGAACCACGACCTGGTCTGGAGAGTGTTGCACGAGCAGCAGTTACATCCGTTTCATCGTCAGAGAGTCCAGGCATTACAACCTCGGGATTACCCTCTTCGTGTGGAATTCGCACGCTGGTTTCTGCAGCAGACAGCGGTGCAACCTAATTTTCCGGCTTATATGCTGTTCTCAGATGAGGCCTGTTTCACACGTGAGGGTGTGTTTAACATGCACAATTTTCACGTGTGGGCGCACGCAAATCCACATGCTACACAGGTGCATACTCATCAAGAACGGTTCGCCGTCAATGTTTGGGCGGGTATCGTCCATGGCAAGTTGATTGGGCCGTACCTGCTGCCTGCCCGACTCGACGGGCGGGTTTATCGGATATTTCTTGAAGAAACGTTGCCGGAACTGCTGGAAGATGTTCCCGTGGCTATTCGTAGACGAATGTGGTTTCAACACGACGGGGCCCCAGCACACTCCAGCAACGATGTGCGGGATTATCTGAACACCACTTTTGGGGACCGATGGATAGGCCGGGGTGGGCCCGTAGCCTGGCCACCGAGATCGCCCGATTTAACATGCCTCGATTTCTTCCTGTGGGGACACATGAAGAACCTCGTGTACGAGACTCCCATTTACTCAGAAGAAGACCTCGTAGCAAGAATACCTGTCGCCGCTGGAACTGTTCCCGAAATGCCGGGAATCTTTCGACGTGTACGTCAGTCAATGCTTCGACGCTGTCGGGCATGCATTGATGCTACCGGTCGCAACTTTCAGCACCTTCTTTAAATAAACATGCCTTCTTTAAATAAACATGTTACGTGTACTACGTCCGATTTAAGAATGCCCGCGGCAAACGCGGGTCTAGCCCACTTCACCTTTTAGCCAATTGCAGCGCCGCCCTCTCGCGCCGAATGGTGACGTCAGCGGACATACACTTATAGACGAAAAGGGTTTGTCTTGGTGTTGCCTATCCCCCATTACAATTTGTACAGAAAGTTTTCAAACACCCTGTATATATGTATATATATACACACACACACACACACACACACACACACACACACATATATATATATAAAACAGAAAAAATTCACAATAATCGCATTTACTTGATAAGTATTATTAGATCCACAGAAAAGAGGAGAATTATCCCCACCCAATTTTACTTCATCTCTTCCACAGACAACAAAAGTACAGGAAAAAGTATAGTAAAATACATCATCATCATCATCAGTTTTTGCCTTAATCTCAAGGTTTCTATCAGAATAAATTTGGGTTTTTTAAAGGAGCGGGAGCGAAGGATTTGAATTACTGATGTGATAATACAGGTCTCTCCCGTTTTAAACACGAGGTTACGTTCCAGAGGAGTTCGTGTTAAAAAACACTCCTGTTAAAACGGGAGAAACGTATATTTATACTAAATAATTAATGTCATGCGCATATTGAAACACACAATACAGTACTTGCAAAAAAATAGATTGTGGCATCTCTCTGTATACGTACATCCGGTAACATCAGAACCCTTATTTCGTCACACGGAGTGGGGCGAACGTGAATTCCCCAGAGTTAGCTGAGCCCAGGCACTCACGGGGAGTAGGTGGACAGCTTAACTCGAACTGCGGAGGTGACAGTGGGAATTGAACCCGGATGTTCTTAGCCTGAGTTCAGACATGAACCTACCGAGCCACGGGTCTTTTCGTACAAAAATATAACTGACAATTCAGTAAAACTTTTTAATCATAATATTTTATGATGTTTTTAAAAATATATTCATTATGGATATAAAAAGTTCTTAATTTTAATTGCCTCCAAATAAGGATAATATTTTGGGGTTGTTTAACCTCAATCGTAAAAATTATGTGACGGAAGGGACCTACAGTTTTACGTGGGACCCGAACCACGAGTCGTTACATCATCTAGATACGGTGGACGGTCACCCATCCAACTAATGAACAGACATAACGTCGCTTAAAATAGTTAATTTAACAGAAAACACTGTTGCGGTATTACGTGTAAACAAAATTATGCAAATAATAAAAATTGACATGCATGAAAGATATCGTAATAAATTTAATTAGTTTTACGTCAAACAAAATAATAGTCAGTAACGAGGGCCAGAAACTAGTACAGCGCTCAGGCCAACTGATGCAGCCCATTGCGATAACCCCCGATTATTATTACCAGCAGCATCGGGAGTCGAATCCCTAACCTCAGTATCTTTACTTCACTGTGTTACCCATTCAGCTATACTTGCTAGCTACACCGGACAGACTTTACTTTATGAGCTACTTTATGAAGGTTTGAACCTGCAGTCGACCCCTCTGAATGACGTTCTAATATTTTTATATTAATTGGAGACTGTCATTATAAACCAGTCCTAAATTCATTAATACAGATTCCTTTAATTAATAAATGTTCAATGGACATCCGCGTCGCAGTATTGATTCACAACCACGCTCATTATTCACAGCTCATAAGCGAATCGTTCGACAAATTAAGATTCTCGAGATTCATCCAAACCATGGAAGCAACTCCTTTAGTTCTGTTACATTCCTTCGGTACAGTAATAAACAATTTAAAGTAATAATTATGATTAAACAAAAATCCTAAATTAGGTCATCTATAATAATGCTATTTTGAATGTAATTACATGGAATAGAAATTTATATTAAATTTATATTAAATTTTGTATAGTGAGAAGGATGCAGAGATTTTTTCGGGGTCCCCGGTGACCTTGTCGAAAGTGTGAACGGTCTTATAGCGTCTTATAGCGCGTTTTACACATTTTCAAAGTGGATATTTGCACAATTATGTTACACAATTAAGTTTCAGACTGTCACAAATGATGCTTTACGTGATGGTAGCGCGGCTACACTCTCGAGTGACTTTTGTAAAGTTTTGACTAAATCTCAGTGTATCGTATATAAGCTAAATTTAATGCATGTAAGGTGTCATTATGAGGTCGAAATAGGTTCTATCCATCACCGGTTTGACCTGTTCAAACAAATAAATAAATCATTGATAAAATCAGAACGAAAATATTCATATTTTAAATTCAACTTTAAATTACGTTAATGATTAAAAAAAAAATGGTCCAGGCCAGAAGGAAAATCACTTCGACCAGTGGAAAATGAAATTTGACTTTAAAAAACTGGATTCCATCATAGAAAAAGGTCCCCCCCCTTAACCTACTAGAATTCCTTTATTCCTTTAACTTAACTACTGCCATATATTCACTTATGTACATTATATAAACATAATCCTTACTGGATTCAAACCACTCTCTCTCCCTGTGATCCTTCACGCAAACGTACAGAGTCCACTTCTCGTTGCTTCATTCGGAATTAATAACACATTTCACAAATCGGGTATTCATAGTTTTTTCTTCATTACAATTTTATTAAATAATTTTTGTTTGGTGAAAATTTTGGTATTTGTTTTTAAAAACTTTATATTCAGAAGAAAATTAAAAAAAAATGCCCTCTTTTAAAACTATAATATCTAATATTACGATAATTCTCCTATGGTCAGACCTTTTTTAGGGTCATATTATGCATGTGTTTGCATGAAACCTTAACATAGAGGGTTAAAGTTAAATCTGTAAATGATGAATAAAAATTCATTATATACATTTAATTTCCTTTATGCGATGAATGCATGCCCGATAACATAGACCGCCCACAGGAATACGAAGGGTGATTTCTGTTCTTATGCGCATGTGCAAATTTTCTTCGCATATTCGCTACATATTTGTTCAAATATGTATCAAAACTGACTTAAATTCCATGAAATTGATACTTTGCAGAATATCTTTAAACTGCTTATCTGACTTAAATAACCTCAATAGGCCTGAGTGGCTTCATGTTGTCCAATTATAATGCAATATTTATAATCTAAGGCTTTGAGATATATATATACATATATATATGGTATATGCCTCTCATTTGAGAGGTGAACGGTAACATATTAAGAACATCAACTCTGCGAAACATCGTTACGATCTACTGACTCCCATCTGTAATCTAAACTCACACAGGCTTTGCGCATGAAATCGCTTATTCCAGTTATTTTTCTAGATGCTCATTTATTCTGTCAAGTCTTTGTACAAAAAGAGAATTATAATCTAAAAACTTTCAAAATTACAAAACTTTATTGTTAGGTTTTGAACAAATAAAAACTTTCAAAGTTTGTTCATTAAAATGATTTCAACTTAACCGTGGTTTCATTTAGGTTCTTCTTATAAGAAAAGTTAATAATATTTCAAATCCAAATAAAATTCTTTATCAGAAATTGGGGTTTCATACGCCGCTGCACTTTAAATAATTACTGACAGATAATAACCAAACTTTCAACGAAAATCAAAAGTAGATTAGAAATTATGAAAAAGAATTTGACAAAACGTGAGCAAATGAATCAGTGTGTATGAGAAGGAGAGAGAGAGAGAGAGAGAGAGAGAGAGAGAGAGAGAGAGAGAGAGAGAGATAAATTATGGAAAAGAGTTACAAGGAGTTACAAGGAAAAGAGGAAACCTCAAAAACCTTTCAGTCCGCTCGGGGAGGTTCCTGTTATTAAACTAGGGTATTTTCAAATTATTTTAGCGGTAATAGAAAATTGGATATAGAAAAACATAAGGTTCTCTGCACCCTTTCCTGCTAAAAGGTTGAAAAAAAAAACCTTGACCCTGGAAAAGTATGTAAAGAAATTTTACAGGAAAGAAGTGAATATATAAATTAGCTCTACAATTACGCTATGCACACATAGAAATCGTACACTGGATAGCACCATTGTATAAGGTAACATAATATATGTGTGCTGATCGTATATCAGGTACTTGGTATCGTCACAAAAATCTCGAACCTATGATTCTTATTTTATACAAATACTTACGGCTCCATTTATCGAAGTATCGGGCCAACAAAGACCCCATGACCCACTCCAGGTTAGTGGAGGAAAATGACCCAGAAATAATCCAGAGGAAAACCATGTAGCGACTGTGGAAAAGTATTTATTTATATAAAAATTGTCGTTATTGGAATTAATTCCGGATGGCGGCAGTGTAAGGAATAATATATATATATATATATATATATATATATATATATATATATATATTGTCTGCACTACCGTTCTATAAAGATATTGTTAATGAAGAAAGTAACGTGACCTTATTGATTCTGGCATCCCTTTTTTTTGGTTGAAAGCTACATAACGACTGAAGACAGAATTAAAGCATTCCCACGATACAAGCAAGGCCAGGTCAATCCAACTTTCCTTCGCCATGGGAATCTTTGTCTAGCTTTTTTTTTTCCTTTTCTTTCCATTCGTTATCCTCATCCATTCGTTATCCTCATTCTTTTTCCATCTTTCAGGGACGAGAATGCCAGAAGTGAGGGACGAGAATGCCAGAAGTGAGGGACGAAGGCTTGTTTGTTTTTTTAATAATAATTTCTTTCATAAAATGGATCTTAATTATCAATTTTCATCTTTTCGAAACAAGATAAATTTACTCTTTTTCTTCTTCAAACCATTGATATCTCTCATTATAACTGGAGCCTGACTCGGGACATGAAATGAGATCTCTCAAGCTTTGCGTTTGAAAAGGCTTTACTGTCATTTGAATTACATATTTAATTAAAAGTATTCTATAATAAAATATATGTTCAGCTGTAATTAGGGTTGAATTCGTTGTAGGAATGGTGTATAGCAGTTGTTCCCCAAACTCTTCTCTTCCAAGGCTTCCTTTGTCATAGGAATAAAGTGTACGGACCTCTTTTGTTTCTTATACTTAAATTTCAAGTATTAAAATTAACATTTAATGATAGTTTTTAACTATTTTGCAGTAATAAATATGCATAATGTTTATTGATTATTACAGTATTACTATTATTATTATTATTATTATTATTATTATTATTAATACTGTGTAAAACAAATGATAAAAGGCGAAATTAATTGAGGGGTACCGCGTCTTAAGGTACCTAAGCGCCAAAATTAAAATTCGCCAGAAATCGCCTCCAAAGTTCAGCAATATTCTGGCAATAGTATCTCTGTTATTAATTGAGCTAGAACGTTCATTTTTGGCTAAATTAGAGTTCAAAGTATGCTAATGAAGATGTTGATGAGTTTTTGGAATAGATTTTCATATTTTATATTTTATGTATATTTTTTTAAATTTTTTTATTTTCTTATTATGCCGAACTTTGGGCGAACTTTTGGCTGGCGATAGAGGTGAAAAAAGTAGTTCGCTTCATAAGGTTTTCAACCATACTTCTAGTGTCGTAAGCAGTGGTGTAGTCGTAATTTCTTCAGTGGGGTAACGCAGTAGGGTAACGCTAAAAGTAAAATAAAACCAGTAGGGTAACGCTATAGGGTAACGCTATAGGGTAACGCTAAAAGTAAAATAAAACCAGTGGGGTAACGTCGTTACCTTGCGTTACCCCCGGACTACACCACTGGTCGTAAGGTCATTATAACTCAAACCACACGATAGAGGAAGGGTGAAAATAGTAATATCCATCAAAAACACGTTTTCGCCTGTGGTGGCGCGTAGGTACCTTAAGACGCGCGACCCCTCAATTTATTAAATATGTTTATTATCAATATTATTATTCTATTAATTTACTATTTATAAACATATTTTTCTAATTAAAATAAGTGAGAAGCTTACATTCCATCACCTCTTTTTGCTGGGGAAGGACCCCTGTCTAACCCACGGGGAGACCCCAGATGTCCAACTTTGGGACCCGCTGGTGTAAAAGAACAAAGGTGAACTGCATAAAGTCGACAGCAAAATATTTAACCCTTGCATTAGGTCGAGAGCTTCATCCAATATACAAGTCGATTTAATTCATGTTAGGCCTGTTAGGTCAAATTAGGTTAGGTTCTGTTGGAGTAGGTAATATAATACCCAATTAGGTTAAACTACATTAAGTTAGTCACGTTCATTTAAAATATGAAAAGCCATTTTCGTATTTAAACGTCATTTTCATATTTAAAATATGAACTCCCTCTACCGGCATAAAGTCGAACTGAAATTAAAATCGCCTCGCAAAAGGTGGAAGGTCGACTTTATGAAATTCGACCTTGTTCATGTAATACGCGGGACCAGTTCCTTCGATAATTAATAATCCTTTAGATGTAGCAAATATAAAGTTAAAATGTAACAGAAATGTATGATTTTAAATTTATTCTTTAAATTTATTCTTTAAATTTATTCTTTAAATTTCTCTTTTAATGTAATTTTCAGATCTAACCCTTTTTTGGTTGAATTTTAGCTTGTATAAACCATATAAAGGGATTAAAGGGGATGGTCTCAGCCACAAAATATTTGCTTTTTCAAGTAATTTTTATATATATTCTGGTTTTTATTTTTATATATTCAGGTTTTTAACTGGCTTACAGGAGTGGGCATATCGGCCGATAACAAAAGGAACGATTATATTGGTTATTGGTCAATTGTGAGGATCTTTTCGGTTGACGGCCTGTAATATTTTTTAACATTACTTGTTTTTTATTATCCAGTTTTAATCGAGGGTTTCAAAAATAACATTTCTGTTTTAGAGAAACAAATAGTGAGGCAGTTACGTGCAATTTAACAAATTTAAAATATATATTTTTAAACTGTATTGGGATCTTCTTGGTTTGACGGCCGGCGGAAAAAAACGAGTCATGGCTACGGGACCGTCAAATTCTAGACTCTACCGACTGGTTAGGTTAACAGAATGCCCGGTTAGGTTAACTGTACGCCCTGACGATTGGTTAGGTTAAGTCATGATATTTTCGTTAGTTTACTGTCAAAACAAACGAAAATATCACGACTTAACCTAACCAATCGTCATGAGCGTACAGTTGACCTAAAACTTTCAGGGATTTTGAAATCTTAAAGCGTATATGATATTCTCTAAACTAAAATGTATAACTGCCTCACTATTTGTTTCTCTAAAACATGAATTATTTTTGAAAACCTCGATCAAAACTGGATAATAAAAAACAAGTAATGTTAAAAATATACAGGCCGTCAAACCGAAAAGATCCTAATAGGCCATGGGGCTGAAATGTCTTTTGGGCCGTAAGTTGAACTTTCTGCGCTCACATAACCGGATTTTTCCAGTTTGAACATTCCTCCTTGTATGAAACCGCTTTAAACGCCCTTCTATAAAACCGATGGTTGACGCAGTTTCGAAAATGGCGTCTGACAGTTACGTGCGTCATAAACAGAGAGCAGTTATCGAGTTCTTAACCGCAGAAAGGAAACAGTTGGAAATATCACAAACGTCTACAAAACGTTTACGGAGATGCTGTTGTTGATCGAAGCACAGTCGGACGCTGGTCTAAATGTGCGAAATCATCGGAGAGGGGGAGAGCCAGCCTCGATGATGAGCCACGCAGCCGTCGCCCGGCATCGGCTGTCACATCTCACACTGCGCAACGTGCTAACAGCATCATTCGATCAAATCGGCGCGTCACATACAAGGAGCTATCACTGGAGCTAGGAATTAGTGAAGGAAGTGTGAATAGGATAATTCAGCAAATGGGATACTCAAAAGTGTGTTCACGGTTTGTTCCTTGCCAACTGACTGAAGATCACAAAGCCCAAAGAAAAGAAATTGTTTCTGAGTCGTTGGTTCGATACGAGACAGAAAGGGATGACTTCCTTTCACGAGTTGTGACTGGGGATGAGACTTGGGTACACCACTTTGAACCTGAAACTAAACGCCAATCTATGGAGTGGCATCACGTAGATTCCCCACGCAAGAAAAAGTTCAAAATGGCTCCCTCTGCAGGAAAAGTTATGGCCACCATCTTCTGGGACATGAAAGGGGTGATTCTGGTGGACATTATGAAGAAAGGACAAACAATCAATTCAGAGGCATATATTGCTACACAACAGAGACTCCAGAGACGTATAAAGCGAGTTCGACCAAAGAGAAAACTGGAAGACGTCCTTCCTTTGCACGATAACGCAAGACCACACAACAGTTTGCAAACAAGAGAGTCCATCACAAAAATGCGCTTGACTGTGTTACTCCACCCTCCATACAGCCCGAATCTAGCACTTTCGGACTTCCATTTGTGTGGGCCAATGAAGGATGCTATTCGTGGAAGAAAGTTTCAGAGTGACGATGAGGTTGTTGAGGAGGTTAAGAGGTGGCTCCAGCGGAACCCAGCGGATTTTACCAGCAAGAATAAAAGCCCTTGTTTCGAGGTGGAGGAAAGCCGTAGAAAAGGATGGAGACTATGTGGAAAAATAAAACCTTGTAAAAAAGGTATGTAACTACTTGTGTACAAAATTTCTGGATCTTACAAAGAACCTTGGAAAGAAAAAAAAAAGGTGGGGCAAAGTATATTGAGTGGCCCACCTATATACAGGGTGTCCCAGAATTAACTATCTATTTCAATGAAATCGGACAAATTTAATAAAAACTGACATAATTTTGTGTTTATTACTAAGTTATGATACAAAAACAAATAGATTTATAAATCATAAGTCAAAACTTTATTGAGAAGTTTCAACATGTGCACCGTCTGTATCTCTGCAAATTTCAAATCTATCCTCAGCGCTGCGAAACACATTTTGAAGCATTTCAGGTGTTATCTCTCGCACTGCCAACTGGATGCGTTCTTTAAGTTCAGCTAAACTATTGATCTTTTGGCGATAAACCTTTGTTTTTATGAAACCCCATGCAAAGAAATCCAGGGGTGTCAAATCCGGAGAACGCGGAGGCCAAGGTCGAGGTCCTCCACGTCCAATCCACCGATTCGGAAGGCGTCTGTTGAGGTATTCTCGAACAATTAGAGCATAATGACATGGTGCTCCATCTTGTTGAAACACAACATTATCAAGAATGCCATCATCAAGAAGCTGTGGCTCGAGAAACTGCTGAAGCATATCAAGGTAGACGGTACCTGTTACAGTTGCTTCCGCAAAGAAGAATGGGCCATAAATTTTGGATTTGGTCATTCCAAGCCACACGTTAACTTTTGGAGAGTCTCTTTGCCATTCTATGACTTCAGACGGTCTT
>JAJOZX010008448.1:80000-184815 GCA_023014485.1 Bathynomus jamesi
TTATGCATATATATATATATATTCTGTATATATTGCGTTTATATTTCGTATATATACCGTATATATGTTGTATATATTTTTATGGTTCTTTATATATCATCTAGGCATCATTTTGTTTTCCAATTTATATTTACTTGTACTTTTTTATTCGTTTGTGACTATAATATGCATGATTCAGACAATAACTAAAAAACCTTTGGTAATTTTTCCCTTATAAATTGGTGTGCCTCTCTTAAAATTTATTTTTCAATTTATTATTATTATTTTTTATTATTTTTTAATTTTTTTTTTGGTTTATTTCTTTATTTCTTTGTGACATATATATCAATTTGGCATCATCTATTAAATTGATTGTAAACTTCCCTTTTGAGCTTGAATTTGTAGACCACTTACAATTTTTTTTTTTTTTTTTTTTTTTTGGTTATTTAAGCTGTGACATATATATCACTAAGGCACTTTTTATATTTATATTTATTTTTATTTCTTTATTCTTTTGTGACCTGTTCCATAAACAAGCCATTTGAATTTATATTGAAGGTCGGCCAAAGTGCTAAAAGTGTCATTTTCCCATACAAATGTGTTTATCCTCTCACAATTTTTCTTTACTTACTATATATATGTATATGTGTATGTGTGTATATATATATATATATATATATATATATATATATATACATTTAACTGCAAACACGCAGTATAATTAACGTAAAGAAACGACGCTTGTATAGGAGATATTCCGCGCAAGACGAGAGAGAGAGAACGAAACAAATGAAAAAATGAGGTAACCACCCGGGAATCGAACCCGGGATCTTCCGATTGCCGGTCAGATGCGATAACCATTACACCATGGGCCTCACTCTTCCAAATGCCGTAATTCCTCTACATACTCGCAGAAACCAATGCCCCAAGGGGGCACCTCCCGCATGCCGTAACATTTATATACATTTAACTGCAAACACGCAGTATAATTAACGTAAAGAAACGACGCTTGTATAGGAGATATTCCGCGCAAGACGAGAGAGAGAGAACGAAACAAATGAAAAAATGAGGTAACCACCCGGGAATCGAACCCGGGATCTTCCGATTGCCGGTCAGATGCGATAACCATTACACCATGGGCCTCACTCTTCCAAATGCCGTAATTCCTCTACATACTCGCAGAAACCAATGCCCCAAGGGGGCACCTCCCGCATGCCGTAACATTATATACATTTAACTGCAAACACGCAGTATAATTAACTGCGTGTTTGCAGTTAAATGTATATAAATGTTACGGCATGCGGGAGGTGCCCCCTTGGGGCATTGGTTTCTGCGAGTATGTAGAGGAATTACGGCATTTGGAAGAGTGAGGCCCATGGTGTAATGGTTATCGCATCTGACCGGCAATCGGAAGATCCCGGGTTCGATTCCCGGGTGGTTACCTCATTTTTTCATTTGTTTCGTTCTCTCTCTCTCGTCTTGCGCGGAATATCTCCTATACAAGCGTCGTTTCTTTACGTTAATTATACTGCGTGTTTGCAGTTAAATGTATATAAATGTTACGGCATGCGGGAGGTGCCCCCTTGGGGCATTGGTTTCTGCGAGTATGTAGAGGAATTACGGCATTTGGAAGAGTGAGGCCCATGGTGTAATGGTTATCGCATCTGACCGGCAATCGGAAGATCCCGGGTTCGATTCCCGGGTGGTTACCTCATTTTTTCATTTGTTTCGTTCTCTCTCTCTCGTCTTGCGCGGAATATCTCCTATACAAGCGTCGTTTCTTTATATATATATATATTTGTGTTTTTTTTATTTGTCGATTTCTTTATGTATATTTAGGCTGTGACATATATCACTAAGGCACTATTTTGTAATTAATTTTTTCTCAATTTATATTTATATTTATTTTTTATTTCTTTATTCTTTTGTGACCTGTTTCATAAACAAGCCATTTGAATTTATATTGAATGTCGGCTGAAGTGCTAAAAGTGTCAATCTCCCATACAAATGTTTGCTCCTCCCACAATTGTTTCTATGCTTACTATATATGTATATATATATATATATGTATATGTATATATATATATATATATATATATATATATATATATATATATATATATGAATATGTATGTATGTATGTTTATTTTTGTAACCTATATATTGCCTTGATCTGTCCTTTCACTCCAGTGTTCCTGAGGATGTCATTAGACGAAAGCGCTTGAACACCCCTTTGTGTTTCTTTTCTCTTCGTGGTTTTATTATCATAAATATTTTTCACGTGTCACTTTCGTGAAATAATTTTTCATATATATATATATATATATATATATATATATATATGTATGTATGTATGTAGAAGCCGACCGGAAATCCTTTCCTCGCCGTTCTCAAATATCATGGATTCAAAACAAAGGCTATACACGTGGGCAGGAAACAGGCCCACAGAGGAAACACAGATTTTGTGGTATTTCCCGAAACGACCACCAGGGGACGTCACCAAGGCCTATAAAATGTGATTTCTTTCTCAAATCATTCTCAATTGCCATCTCGTTTTTGTCGTTACGTCTCACTCTCGGCACCTTCGTCAGTAGCACCACTCGTCAAGCCACAATTTCAAGCCCTCTACAATTTCATCCTGCAAGAATCAACATCACTGCTGCAGGCGCTTCCGTTGGCCCCCTTTTCAACAAGTCTCTACCTGCCCTCAACACTCATCCTCCCGCCGGTAAGGCCAGTCCGCCTACAGAAGCAATCCTTCAAAGCCCAGGTCCGTAAACCTTCTAGTAGGCTACAAGCCACAAACCTCACTTTGCTCGTTACTCCTCCTCGTGAATCTCCTCTTTCACGGAGCGCCGTTCGACTTCAGCGGGCCTCAGTCCTTCAAGCAACACCTCAACAATACACGAAGCGAATCAACACTTGAGGCGACATCCTTCTAGCCCTGGCTCCATTTATCCTTCACCACAATTCGATCGGTGCCCGTTCAACAAGTATCTCAACAGGCCCGCAGCACATTCTTCTTCACGTAGGCCCTCAACACGTCTTCAGAGTTATTCAACGTTGCGGTAAGCCTCTTGTCGGCCCTCACTCGGCCTACAGAGTTTTGTTACGTTGTGCTAGACTCTTCAGGATTCAAGGCTGAAGAGTCCACAAGCTCTGCCTAATCACGTAGGCCCTAAAAGTGTTTTCAATACGTTCAAACTAACTCTCCCGTTAAGACCGCAGTAGGCCTATTCAAGTGTTGTACCAATACCGTAGTTTTGTATCACTTTGTTATTGCGTTCATTCGTATAACTTACTTATTTTGCATCCGATTGTTTTTGTGCTCTTTTATGCATTTCATTCTTACCGACTTAATCCATTTACTGTACTAACCGTACTTGCACTATTTCAGTTATTATTAGCCTACCTGAATTAGTGTACTTACTTAACAATTAGACTGTATAACCATTTCTTATTGCTAATGATCAGTCATCTTTAGCATAGTATACATAAATGCCGTTATATAATTGTTAATCACTATAACTACTGTTATAGAAATGTTAATCACTGTGAACAAATAATTCATTTATTTTCCTAATTAAACACAAAACAACAAAGTCATTTCTCTCTCCTTATTAAATGTTGTTTGGTTGGCTGTAGGCCAAGCTGGTGACCCCTAATTATTCATTTCAATTTAATTCATAAATTATAATAAGCCTACTTTCTTGGCCACATCAAATTGGTGATCCGTAGGCCACTATATATATATATATATATGGAACAGACATCCCATTTTTCACGATTATTCCACTTTTTCGTGATTTAACCAGTTGACTCAAGAACGGTTTTTGGAATACGAAAGCAACGTGTCCAAAATTCGTTAATATAATTGTTCATCTTAATAAATTTCAAACTCCATATTTGATCCCTAGATCCTTATATTGCAATATACACTTAATTAACAACGTTAATTAATTAAGAAATTGTTAATTAACAAAAAAGTTAATTAATAATTTCTTAATGTCTGTATTACATAATTACCAGGTAAAAAATTATGTTTACTTTTACATTTATTAATTTCTCGCTTTGTTATAGTATTATCGTTTACTTTAGTGTATCTGTTCTCGTACTGACTCATGTATAATATGATAAGAACACAATTTATGTAAAAATCAATGCATGTAAAGGTCATGAAATTGTTCTTTAACTCTTTCAGTACTATGACAACACTTTAGGATTTTATACTGGATAACTGCAGACTGTATTATTTGTATAACGGCGGCGCACAATTTCATTCAGCCGAGAGAAACCCCCAATACATAGGGGTTAAACCTATCTCAAATAGTGGGTTACTAATGAAGCGTATGGATGAGATATAATACTACTTTTAATATTTAAAATCCATTTGCAGGACAATTCTGCCATCCAAACCGCCAGGATTGTTAGAAGGTGGTTCGAGGAGCAGCGAAATCTAGAACTACTGGACTGGCCCTAGTAAGGGTGTCACCTCAACCTCATTGAGAAAGTGTGGGGAAATGTGGTGAAACTCGTGGGAGCCTGGGTAGGAGCGGACCAGCCGCCAGCTGCTGGATCACACTATGGCTGAGTGGGAGATGTTCCGAAGGAACCCACACATCATACATAACCATGTTGCATCTATGCCTCACAGATTACAAGATGTAATGAACAATAATGGGGGATGGACCAAATACTAACTATGAACGTGTGTGTATATATATATAATTATATATATTACAGTATATATATATATATATATATACGCAGGTCGATCCTAAACCGTTGCACGACACCTTTTAAATGTTATAAAGGTATATGTACCCTGGTTAACCTTGGTTTTACTTCCGCCTGAATTGTTCATTCTGACTCCACCTTAGACCTACAGTTTAATATGGAATCCAAACCACGCCCACCCAACCCAGCAGTCCAGTATTTTAACCACTAGGCTACCCAGGTTACCCATTTATCTACCAACCAATTTTTTTTATTGTGTGGAAGGATGAACAGTTGGGTTTTTCTGCGCGCCGCCTGCTATCACCGAGTCTCGATCCCGGGACCGATGGATTCGTAGTCAGCGACGTTAACCACTATATATATATATACATATATATATATATATATATATATATATATATAATATATATATCAGTATGTGCTACTGATTAATATGTTAATATGCACTAAATATACAGGCCTATATATAAGGAAGGTTTGAAACTGCAGGCTCCCTGTTATTGGTTTTACGTTCGTTCAGCGTCAGGATGAATATATGCGTTTGCCCACCGAATAATAAAAACAAATACATATGTATCACCTGGGGTTTCTTTGGAAGGGGGAGCATCGGGGGGAACGAAAACATACTGGAGTGCATTTTGTTTTCATTCACTTTTGCAGATACTAATTTACAAATCAATCGTTAGATGTCTCTAATAAAAACTAGCAAAACATTTGGAAACGCGCATTAAAAAGATAAGGAATGCCGCTCGCTATCAAGGCATATTCTTTCAGTCAATGGCCGGGAGAGGAATCACTGGCCCTGGTGCTACTTTTGACTCGGGGCCCCTTTACCCACGATCATCTCCTCTATCCTCCAGCTCAGGTTTTCCTGAGGTCCTGGCCCTGGTGCTTTTACACTTCATGCATTCCTCTCTCCCTCTCTGGTGAGTTACCCGTCGTACGACAGTTTTTTAGGCATACGCATACCTTTTATATGTGTACCTTCCTTCTCTAAAAAAATGGCATAAAAATTACTAATTGACAATAATAAGTTGTTTTTTGTGAATGTTTTCTCCATGTTGATGACAGTACTGAAATTTCAAAAACCAAACGCAATCATTACTAATTAGTAATTTTTGGGGCTTTACAGAAATTATCTCTAGGGGAACTTTATCCCGAAATTGTAACGTTCCAATATTGTATACCAGGTGATTATAAAGTTGGTGTCTCTTTATTTTCTCTTCATACACTAGCTCAATTAAAAGACTCCATTAAACGTGAAACTGCTGTCGTTCCTTAGGAGATGTTCCGTGCAATTGTCTTAAATATTATTCCTCGTATGCAGGATGTTGATTGAAGGGGATCATGGCGGTCACATTGCAGTGCAGTTTAACTAACCTATGCAGTTGGACATATTGGGCTATCTACATTGTTCTGTTTTTTCTACCTTTGGCGGAGGGGAGCGGGGTCTTATTTGCTTTTCCATGTTTTAATGGCAGTGATATACCAGTTTACAGTATTATAATAAAAATAAAAAGATACCAACTTTATAATCACCTGGTATATTAAGAGTTTCGAATACTTACTTATACATGTTATATTTTCAAAAAACATTTTTTTTCAAAAGAGCAAACTTTTCTCTTTGCAGTATTTAATCTATAAAAGCACCGCCCGCAACTGCAAATCACGACAGATACTCCAATTTGAGATTCGATTAAAGGGCTGAGGAAGGATTTAGTCCGCAAATTAGATTCAAAACACTTCACTTAATTCAGTAGACACGAGATACAAAATGTTTGAAAATGAATTTCCTTCAAGGTCAATCTATAATCATTGTTTCAGAAATGAAATGTTAAGTTAGTTTTTAACGTTATAATGTAATGAATGTAATATTTAATATAAAAGTACATTGACTAAATAATATATCTTAAATTACACTTCTTCAATTAGAAACCTTTAGATCAATTTTACTAATTATACGACTATGTATGCCTGTCATTACTCCATATTTATATCATACTCACCCTGTAGTAATTACCTATTAACTGTGACTTTCAATAATGTTGTACAATTCAATTCATACTTAATTTTACATTCAACTTATGCACTTGAAGAATGAAATGAAGGGGATCATTCTCTATAATAAAAAGGGGAGTATATCTTGTCAAATAATGAGCCGTTACATTTTGTAAACATTTGGAATGGGTGTTTAATATGACATAAAAATAACTTTATATTATAATAATATATTTTCCGTAGTAAAAGATAACGTAAAATCATATAACGTGCATGAATCTATTAATTATTTTTCAAATCTATCGCTCAGAATTGAATATGAATAGGGTGGAATTCAATATACATTATAAACATTTCGAACTGGACGAAAACGTTATAGATTTTATGCATGTGCTTATAATATGCTTGCGTGTGTGTGTGTTGTGTGTGTGTGTGTGTGTGTGTGTGCATTTTTCTGTGAATGGAAGGAAAGTTGCTTTATACTTCTGTAATTGAACCCTAACCTAGATCCTGTTTATTTTTTTCATTTGATTTAATGTAATATAATGTACTCGTATAACAACAATAAAAATATTAGGATATACTCTGTTAAAAGAACTCCGCAATAAAGGCGGGAATTTAGACAATATTTGGAAGTAAGCACAATCCAACGGTATTCCTTCCTTCACAAGGGAAATTAGAATTATCCTTGCCCTCACCTCTCTACCAAGGAGAGAGTTTGTTTCTGCAGGAGTCTCTCCCATCGAAGAAGTAGTCATGGAGAGTATCACGCTCTACTAGAAGACACACGCCCTCAAGTGGCCCTTCATTGGAAAGCGGAAATGGAGTTTACAAAGTATTCAGTCATGAACACTCTAAGCGGGAAGGAAACTATCAAGATGTTAAAGTTACCCATTCACAACGTACAGAGTTAAGAGAAAAACCGCAATAATTGCGGAAACCTAGAAAATGCTTTGAAGCTGCAAGTAACCACAATTCAACAGTGTTCGAGAAAGTAGAGTTGTCATTGTTATCACCTCTCTACAGCAGGGATGCTTTCTTTTGCAGGAATCGCAGCTCCAAAGCATTGTTACATCCCCACATTTATGGCTAGTTTCGTACTTATACAAATTTAGCTCTCTCAGCCTATCTTCTTGGAAGATGGAATAAACTTTGTTGCGCGACGCTGAACCCTTTCTAACATTTCTATATCCTTATTCATGTATGGCGACCAAAACTGAACAGCATATTCTAAGTGAAGCTTAACAGGCGACTTATATAAAGACAAAAGACTATTCTTTAAATTTATACTAAGAATTTTACAGATCTACAGATGCTAAGACTAACAAAGACTCTAAAATCGACTCTAAGGTTAGCCCGAGAGAAAGAAGAGAGTAGGCGGTTAAAAGAAGAGAATAGGGGTTTAAAAGAAGAGAATAAGGGGTTAAGTAAGTAGCAAAACCTATCACTCGTGAGTTAACATTCATTCAGAAAAAGAGAGATAGACTCACCATCATCATCCACCGGCCACTACCGAAAGTCGGAAAAATAGTCGAAGAGAATAGGAAAGGGTGAAAGATGAAAAGAAGTAAAATAAGAACGCTTACAAACCATGCAAACACAGTCTTAACTCAAAGAAACACTGTCATACCATGCAAACTACAGGCATGCAAGTAAAGAGAGGGTGAGAAAAGAACAAAAAAAAGTATGAAGAGTATAACAAAAAGTGGGTTAGTTTACGCTACGAGCTACATCTAAGTTCGTGTTAGTCTAATTTCTTTTTTTAATAATATAAATTTAACGCAGGCATATCACACGCTGGCATGTCACAAGCTGGCATCAATCGTCGACGGACTCAAACCTCGACCATTACCCCCATAGCTCCTGTTGCTAATTGTTTTATTATTTTAAACGACGTTAATATTTTTAAAATGCCTATCTAAACAGTTTTTAAACATATTAACACTGGTAGAATTCACGACGGACGCGGGAAGATTATTCCATTTATCAATTACTTTAAATGTAAAAAAGTTTTTAGCGATGTTAGTAATGAAACGTCTGCCACGTAATTTAAATCCGTTATTACGAGTATTGCTATTGTCGACAATGAACAGTTTGTCAAAATTTACGTTAGCGATTTTATTAACAATTTTGAAAACATCAATAAACTCCCCCTTAATCTCTTAGTTTCGAGTGAATGCAAGTCTAACTCTTTAATCCTATCTTCGTAAGATTTGTTGCGTAGTGACGGAATTAGTTTCGTGGCACATCGCTAAACCCTTTCCAACCTATCAATATCCTCACGCAAATACGGGCACCAAAACTGAACGGCATACTCTAAGTGAGGCCTGACTAGGGACTTGTAAAGGGGCAATATAATATTCTTCGATTTAAATTCGAAATTACGCGCTATGAAGCCTAACACCCTATTAGCTTTTGCGCAAGACTCCAGGCACTGGTTCCAAACTTTTAAATCCTTAGATACGCGTACGCCCAAATCTACTTCCTCATCAACGCTCGCTAATTGTCTATCATCCATCGTGTACGTGTAATTATTGTTACGAGAACCTATATGCAAAACTTTACATTTGTCTACGTTAAATTGCATCTGCCACTTATCCGTCCACTCTATAATCCTAGGTACATCGTCTTGGAGCTTATTTCTGTCGTCCACGTTAAGAACTTTACCGCCTATTTTAGTATCGTCCGCGAATTTTGACACGTTACTGGTCAAACCTACATCTATGTCGTTTCCCTACCATTAACAACGACCCTCTGTTTCCTGGCCATTCAACCTTTTTTAGCTTACCGCCCACTTTTTTGATTTTTTGAGAATTAAAAAAACTTATCGCCCACCTTAGGGAAAAAAAAAATCATCATAATTAATAGAAGAAAAAATAAAATAAATGTTTAATTACCTTTAATGAGAGCCTTGTGGTTGATGCTTGCTAATTAAAACTTTAAGTTGGGTTTTATTTTAGTAAGAAACAAACGAAGATCTCCTCTCTCTGCTATATTCAAACAATTTCTTTCTTTGGTAAGAATGTGGTTCACTACACTGAATCCTGATTCAACCAGATATGAGTAGGGGAAAGCTACTAGTAGAGTGGAAATCTTATTCCATAAATGTGGATACAGCTTGGGTATTTTTTTTCTGCCAAAGTTGTAGGTATCCACCTTCTTTGAAATTTGCTTTGCACTCAGCGTCATATTTTAATTGCAATAATTCCTCTTGACAGGTAACCTCAACATCACATACGTTTATAATAAAAGGAGTCTCCATCCACGCATCGACTTTAAGGTTCATAATGTCTTGAATGCGATTTTCCGTGTCAATTTTTAGTGCATCAAGATGACTACTATATTTTTCCAAGTCACTAGCTGTGAGATCATCTTTGATTGATAACAATCAATTCAATTTTCTTTTATTGTAGAATAGATGTAGATTGTAGAAGAAAACGATTGTGTTTGTGTGTGCGTACGTGTGTGTGATCTTAGTGCTAACTATATTTTTCGTCGATTTAGATCGGGTCTTTTGAAGTCTAAATTTTCATATTTACCACACCCTTAAGTGAATCTAATTACAGTTTTCGTGAAAATTTTCTACCGCCCACCTAAAATCACAATTCGCCCACTAGTGGGCGCTACCGCTACTGGACAGACAACATATCTAACATACACCTTAAACACTTGGGCCCACAAGGAATACTAGCTCTCACAAATATCAGCACATATTCATACCAACACTGTATTATTCCTGACATATGGAAACAAGGTGAAATTATTACACTACTCAAACCAAACAAAATCCAACAGAACCAGCTTCCTATAGACCCATTACTTTACTATGCACACCTTCCAAAGTAACAGAAAGACTAATCTTACAAATCACCAACCCACACATTCCACTATCGCCTACTCAACATGGATTCAGACCTCACCACTCAACCACGACATTACTCACTAACCTCACGCAGCACATCATGGATGGCATCAACTCCAGACGACCAGCTCAACGTACACTATTAGCAACAATAGACATTAGTAAAGCATTTGATGCTATCCCACGCTTCCCTCTCATAAACAAAATACTCAACACAAACCTGCACAATAACACCAAAAGGTGGCTGAGCAACTATCTTTCAGGAAGATACTCACATGTCACATTTAATGGCAAGTCATCCAAAAACAAGCTTTTTCCGAACGGGGTCCCTCAAGGCTCTGTTCTCTCACCAACACTCTTCAACTTATACATGCATGACATTCCAACACCCATAGATAACAAGCTTACCTTATCATCATATGCAGATGACATCACTCTAACATCCACCCACAACAACATCGACACCGCTACAAATAACCTACAAACATACATAAACAGTATACAAGACTGGCTCACACACAATAGACTCAAAGTAGCGCCCACAAAATCAACCATCACCTTGCTTACAAGCAACACAAAAGAACACCAGGTAATTCCACAGCTTACACTGAACAACATCAACATTCCACACACTCACAGGACCAAAATACTTGGGGTCACATACAACACATCATTATCTTTTGCAAACCACATTCAGGATATTAAAAACAAATGTACGCCAAGACTTAACACGCTTAGGGTACTAACAGGCACAAACTTTGGACACCAGCAGGAAACAACATCACTCATATACAAACAATATATTCGCTCAGTTATGGACTATGCTAGCCCATGCTGGGCACCCATTATCTCAAACACACACATAAACACCTTACAGACAATACAAAACAACGCACTTCGTATCATTACAGGATGCACTCAAACAACATCAATAGAACACCTGCACACAGAAACAAAAATACTGAAAGTTAGGGAACATTTAGACATGAGGGGAACACAATTCATGGCAGCAGCGACAACTAACCCACAACACCCTTGCCACTACATGTACAATCACGCACCGACACCTCGCACCATTAAGGTAACACCAGAGAGACATTATAACCAAATACTCCATTCCATACCACGCCCCACAGACATCACACAGTACAGAAAACACACACACACACACACCTAATCCACAAAGCACTGACACGACTCGGTCCGAATGCGGTCCTAGGTGCGAAGCCGCCACCCATTAACAGGTCAGAGATCAGCCTGAGCAGATCGGATCGAGTTAACTTAGTACGATTCCGATGTGGACATCACCCCAACTTACTAACATATAAACACAGACTAGACAACTCCATAGACGACACCTGCCACCTGTGCCAGGACACACCACAAACAATTGAACACATTATGACAGACTGTACCGCCCTAGCACAACAACGAACACAACACAACATCACTAGTGCGCTGAACCTCTGGTCCACTCCGAAGTGGGCGATCGGTTACCTGCGTGCCGCCGGCTTGCTCGATCAGGGTGGGCTGATCGGCTAAACAACAACAACCGCCCAGGTTGAAGGCCCCTGCTCTAATCAGTTAGCTACCTGACCGCGTATACCGTGCGCTTTAACCTTCGCAATTAATCTTCTATGCGGAACTGTATCGAACGCTTTTTTAAAGTCTAAATAAATAATTTTGAGTATTTAGTAACAATAGATCTTAAATATCTTTCCTTCGAGGCTATGTTTAACACCCTATCTGACATAGTATCTATAATTAGAGTTCCTATTGTGATAAAGGATGGTCACAAAGTCCCTTTGCACGATAAACAAAGGCAACATACAGATATGCTGTAATTTCACTGCAAAGTGACTTTGTGGCCACTCTGTATATTATGAAAAATACTGGTCCCAAAACTGGACCCAAAACTAACATAACTCCACTGGTTACATTAGCCCACACTAATTTTTCCCCGTTTAATAGTACTCTGTTTTCTGCGAGTTAGCTAATTAGCAGTCCAATTAAGAACTTTATCCCTTATGCCGTGAACTTTAAGTTTTTCTTGCAGTGGCTTATGAGAAAGTTTATCAAACCTTATTTTGAACAAAAATACCGACGATGTTCGGAAAAATTCTAACGTTTGGTTATACAACATTTATAAATTATAAATTACCCGCTTGTTGCTTTTCACCTTTTTTGAAGGATGGAATTTGCTAATTTAAAATTCAAAGAAACAACCCCTGCGATAAAGATTAATTATTATTGTCGTCATCATCATTATTATTATTATTATTATTGTTACTAGTAGTAGTAGTAGTAGTAGTAGTAGTTGTTGTTGTTGTTGTTGTTGTTGTTGTTGTAATTACGGCTTCGTCCGCTGTTAAGTGCATTCTATCATCGTTTATTTAGGTGATACGCCAGAGGGCTATAAACATGCATACTTGCTAATTGATGATAACTTTCATGATAATGTTTTCAAAGGTAATAATAGGTGTAGATAAATAACCGGCAGCTTTTCTGACTGCGGGTTTGCATGATATTCAATCTGTCGTCGAGGTAAAAGTACATTTCAAATTATTTAACAATAACGCGCAAGGCCAAAATCAAGATTTTGATTCGGTACAAATGGCGATGAAAATTTAGTATTGAACACCACAGTCCCCTCCTTACGGTTTTGGTTAGATGATATACCACTTTCCTCACTAAATGGTGGTACTTAGAAAAAGTATGATAAGGAAACAGAAGTACTTGGAGCTTAAAAGCTAAAGAATCTTTGATATATTTCATTAAAGAACGGGTTTGTACAATGCGGAAATATCCAATCACTAAATCACGCAGAATTCGTGTCTGTCAATATTTATTGGTAAATATATGTATATACTACACTTTATTACTTTATTTATGATAAATGACATTTAAATAATTCTCTCTTTCTTAATCTATTAATTAACCCATCAACGCTCAGAGGTCTTTTCCAAGACTGAATAAAATTGTCTGGCGTTAGCCAGAACAAACTCAGTGAAGTGAGGCTAGGCACTAATGGGTTAAATTAGGTAAAATTCATGAAACGAATGTACATATACGATAAATTAATTAATTTATTGACTTCTTAATTTTACTAGCAGATAATAAATCATACTCTTGGAACATATAGTTTTAATATATATATATATATATAATATATATATATATATATACATATATATATATATATATATATAATATATATATATATATATATATATACACTCGTATATATATGATACACACAGACCGTGCATGGAACAAGGACCTCTTCTGGGAAAATTAAATCCACTGTAGTCCGAGTAAGTAATGGTAAGTGACAAACACTATAGTTTTTTCTTTTTCACGATGTTAGCCCAACGTAGGCAACAGGTTACTCTCACTGGGTCAGTCGCACCCGGTCGGTCGCACCGGGTCAGTCGCACCAGGTCACTCGCACTCACTCCATGTACGGTCTGTATGTATCATAAAAAAACCTCAGGGGACCATTCTGAGTACAATCAAATATATATATACAGGGCGTCCCAAAAAAATGTATACACACTTTAACAGCTGATAGCTCAATTGATGTTTCTTTCTTTCCAAGTTAAACCCATTAGAATTAATAATGGCAGTCAGACTAAGCTTTGAACAAAGGTAATTCATTCTAAAATGCTACTGGAAGTGTGAAAACGCAGTTGAAGTGCAAAGACAGTTTAGGAGGGAGTTTCAAACAGATCCACCAACGCGACTTACCATCACTCGAATTAGAGATAAGTTTGAAGCCGATGGAACTGTTCAGAATGTCCACAAGAAGCGTTCCGGAAGACCACGGACATCGACAAGCCCCACAAAGCAAGAAAGAGTACTGGAAACGTATCACCAAAGTCCAAGAAAATCTGTGCGGCAAGCGAGTCGTGAAGTAGGAATTTCAGAATCGTCTGTCCAACGCATTTTGAAGCGCTGTCAATGGAAAAGTTACATTCCAAGATTAGTCCATGCTATTAATGAAGATGATCCGGACCGAAGAGTGGAGTATTGCGAGTGGTACTTGGCACGATGTGGATGTGGATTGGACGAAGGGGTTTCGTAGAATACCCTCCGCGTTCACCAGACCTCACACCACTAGACTTTTTTATGGGGATACTTAAAAGACAAAGTCTACGCTATAAAACCTGCAACAGTCGCTGAATTGAGAGCAGCCATTGAACGAGAATGCACACAAATACCAAACGAAATGTTTCGTGATGTTTGCGATTCCATTGCTTCGCGTTATCAGCAGTGCCTGGACCAGAACGGACGTCAGTTTGAAAACAGGCGTTGACAAAACAATTAAATAATGTCTGTAGATTCTATTACATTTTGAAAATGAAATGTATTTTAATAAACACTGCCTTTATAATTATTTAAAGTGTGTATACATTTTGTTGGGACGCCCTGTATATATATATATACACACAACACACACACACACACACACACACACACCACATATATATATATATATATATATATATATATATACACACAGGGTGTCCCATAAGTCTGGAACCATAGGGTAAAATAAGTAATTCGTGTTTTTCCGTTTATGCAAGTGCCCATGATGTCTTTGAGTAAGGAAGAACGCATCCAGGTAATTCTGCTCGTAGGAAATCGGAGTCAGAGGGAGGTCGCTGAGGAATTTAATTTAATTTATCTCTGGGGTCACTTGAAGGCGTTCGTCTACGCGGAGAAAATTCAGTGTTGCACATTTGCGGGAGCGCATCATCGACGCATGTAACACCATCACTCCTGATACCATTCGCCATGTTTTTGCTGACTGGATATCTCGTCTGCATTCATGTATCAATAATAATGGTGGACACATTGAACACGTTCTGTGAATAAAAGCCGTTTTTATTGCCGTTTTTATCACTTTGCCCTATGGTTCCAGACTTATGGGACACCCTGTATATATATATATATATATATATATATATATGTATATATATATATATATATATTGTAATTCCATTTTCGTGTAATGTCACACGCCAAATTAGCCTCAGTCATAATATCATCAATTTAAGAAAGGTGATAATTAAATACAATATAAGCATTAAAAGGGCTCCAGAAATCTTGAGTCAATACCCGACTTTTCTTCCTTCTTTCAGATAACAGTTGGAAGAGAAAGAATAAAAAAATTTACGTTTCACACGAAATAATTCTTTGTACGAAAGCTGGTAACTTCGTTCGTTCCTTAGGAATTGTATCCATTCGCCTTGGGTCCTATTCTTCAGACTCATGTTTGAGTTTTATGACGGTAGTTAGTTCCGTGAGTAGTTATTTACCAGTCTCGAGTGGGTTATCTGACTTATAACGTATGAGTGGGTTACCACTCATAGGTTAAACGTTAAATTTATTGAATTTGGGCTAAATTTTTCGTGAGACTCTTTACGAAATAAGTAGTTGTAGTTATAATAGAAAAGGAGTATACTATATACCTTTATTACTAAGATAGAATTTTATATTTTCGGTCTACCTTAATCCCCTTTGTCAACCGTTTCCCTGATCCCCCTTCCTTACTCCGGTACCATTCTCTTTATACACTGACCTCCTCCTATCTCTCTCTTCACCCGCATCTGAAGATCTTATTAGTATGGGTCACTGGTGGACCCCAAATTTTTTCTACAAAGGACCCCTTTAGTTTTTTATACTTAAATTTCAAGTATTAAAATTAGCATTCGATAATATATATATATATATATATATATATATATATATATATATAATCATGCGGGTTGCTTCTACAGAGCTTCAATTTAATATTTAGGAGAAATCCAATGACAAGGAGAAATGTAAATGCCATGAAAAGTCTTCTTTAATGCGCGTTTCGAGCAAATACGCTCATCTTCAGGCTGTATGATAACAATGTGAAATTAAAATCAATAATTGAATGAAAAACCAGACAAAGAAAATTTCTATAACCTATTCATAAAGGCAAACTTTAAAAGACTGAAAAAAGAGGGTTAAATTCTAAGTTATACAGATTTACATTTAAAATTAAGAAGCTATTTTTAAATACATATAGTAAATGTGAAATTAATACACTGGAAAAATTAACAATAGTACACTGGAATAATGAAAACTAACTAACCTTTCACTGCAATTTCCGAGGCTAGACTGATTTAAGTACAACACGAGAAAAACATAAGGTTTACCAACAAATTGATGGTGTAGGGATGGGATCACCTGTCGGACCGTTAGCAGCTGATTTTTTTATGACTCATTTAGAAAGTGTAATTTTTAGTCAATCTCCAACTCATCTCAAGCCAATTTTCTATCGACGCTTCGTTGATGATTCGATAGCTGTCTTTGATAATGCGGTACAACCGCAACAATTCTTTAACTTCCTAAATTCTTTGCACCCCAATATAACGTATACAATGGAAACTGAGAAAAATGGCTCCCTTCCCTTTTTAGATCTTTTAATTTCGAAAAACGGTGATTCTATTACTACATCAGTTTACAGGAAACCCACTTTCACTGGTTTGGGCATGAATTTTTTTAGTTTTACTGATTTCAACTATAAGATGTCTTGTATTAAAACTCTCCTGTTCAGAGGATATAATTTGACCTCTAGTTTTACCTTACTTAATGATGAATTTAATAATCTAAGATCATACTTTACCAATAATAGTTTTCCTGTTCAATATGTAGATAAACTAATTAGATCCATCTTAAATAATGTTTATAGCCCTCAACTTCCTTGTATTACAGTGCCGAAGGATATAAAATATTTCTTGGTACCTGAAATGGGTCCTTTGAATAAGGAATTTAAGCTTAAATTTACAAAGTTGTTAAGGAAATTTTTTTATCATACTGATTTCCGCATCATATTTATAATAAAACGTCTTTAGGTAGCTTTTTCTCAGCGAAGGATCGAACCCCTGACTCGTTGCGTAGCGGTGTTGTATATTTATTTACCTGCCCTAGGTGTCTCCTTGGGAATTATATTGGCAGCACTGTTCGCTCTCTCAGGGCTAGATTTTATTCGCATATGGGAATAAGTGGCCGAACAGGTAAAATTTTAAAAACTAAAGAAGTTTCTAGCATTCGGAACACAGTATCAAATGTAAAACTGATGTCACTTTAGAAAATTTTAAAATTCTTGGTTGTAATACTTGTCCCAACTCACTTAGGATTCTGGAATCGCTTTATATTAAAACTTTGACCCCGACGTTAAATGTTGACTCATCAGCCGTCCCTTTAAACTTTTTATAATCCCTTCTCCTTCCCCAATTCCTTATAATCCCCCCTTCCCCAATCGCCCTCACCATCTTATCTTATCTTATCTTATCTTATCTTATCTTATGTTTTTCTCGTTTTGTACTTAAATCAGTCTAGCCTCGGAAATTGCAGTGAAAGGTTAGTTAGTTTTCATTATTCCAGTGTACTATTGTTAATTTTTCCAGTGTATTAATTTCACATTTACTATATGTATTTAAAAATAGCTTCTTAATTTTAAATGTAAATCTGTATAACTTAGAATTTAACCCTCTTTTTTCAGTCTTTTAAAGTTTGCCTTTATGAATAGGTTATAGAAATTTTCTTTGTCTGGTTTTTCATTCAATTATTGATTTTAATTTCACATTGTTATCATACAGCCTGAAGATGAGCGTATTTGCTCGAAACGTTGCGCATTAAAGAAGACTTTTCATGGCATTTACATTTCTCCTTGTCATTGGATTTCTCCTAAATATTATATATATATATATACAGTGACGCTAGGGTGATTCAAAAAAATCAAAGTTTTTTTTTTAATTGTTCAACCTGTATTTTTGTTCCCTATGACAAAAAAGTAGCGTATGCCAAATTTGGTGAATTTTAAATAAAATTTACTATGTGCTACCAGGCGTCAAAGTTTCCCTTTTTCAATTTGTTTGTTTTTTACAACTTATGATTTTATGTTTAATTGTTTATATTTCAGAATTTTTAATTAATGGTTTATATACTAGCTTGCTTTTAATTGTTGCTTGGAACTCGTAATTTTGATACCAATTAATCGATTATGGAAGCTAGGCCTAACTCACCATCACCCAGTTGCTCATTTGGGAGAAGTTCTACAAGAAAAGAAACTGAAGTATGGCTAATTGGGCAGCCCTCTGCAGTACTAAAAACATCCGTATTACCATCAGAGAAGGAAATGATGGCCCTCTTCATGCACTACAGAAATATTAAAAAGCAAGACATTAGAGAATCATGCTGCTCTACTGCAGATGATGTGCTAGCAGTTTGGAAAAAAGCAGGAATACCAGCAAAAACAAAGAATACATGTAGTAGATAAAATTCAAGGAATACTGAAAGAATGACAGCTGCTTAAGAAAAACAAAGCAAACAAATTGAAAAGATCACAAAATTTAAATAATAAAGAAGAAAAATGGAAAGATAAACTGGAAAACTTATTTGACATTGCTCATGAAAATGCTATGCAGCTTATAAAAATAGAAGATAAGAAATTCTTGAAAATGCAACGTGAGAAAGGACGTCATGGAAAAATGGGTACCATTGATAAGGCTGTTGCTAAAAAAGAGCAAAGAGCAGCAGAAAAGCAACAACGTTATGAAAAGAGGAAAGCAGAAGAAGAGATCAAAAGAAAGAAGAATGAAGAGGCTGTCATACTCACCAGTACATCATCAGAATCAGAGGAGAGTAAAAGTGATGAATCTGGTTTCTGTGCTGCACAACCTTCAACATGGAAAAGTAAGGTTGGCAAACGTAGAAAATTGTTTGATGATAAATTATTAGGAAGTCTTGATGTTGCAAAATTGAGTGACAGAAATGCGTCTCTTTTTAATGCAAACAATCAGACATCGCTTGAATGGGACATCTGCGAACAAATATAATGCATGTGTTTCAATACAACGGCAGCCAATACTGGTCCTAGAAATGGTGCAGCTATTCTTCTAGAACAAAAATTCGACAACGATTTATTGTGGCTGGCATGTTGACACCATATATTTGAAATTATGCTGGAAGCTGTTGTTTCAAAGTCTTTATCACCATCTTCTGGCCCAGATATAGTCCTTTTTAAGAAGTTCAGAGAAAAATGGTCAAGTATTAATAAGGAGGACTACGAAACAGCATTATCAGATCCAGATATCTATGAAAATATTCATGACATCAAAGATGACATAATTATATTTGCAACAAATCAACTAGATACATTCCAACCAAGAGACGATTACCTAGAACTATTGCAGTTAACAATTATTTTTTGGGGAGGTGAACCAAAAGGTGGAATCAAATTTAAACATCCAGCGGGACTTCATCGGGCTAGGTGGATGGCCAAAATTACATATTCATTAAAAATTTTTATGTTCAAATCTCAGTTCAAAATTTCAGTAAAAGACAAAAAAGGACTAAAAGACATCTGTCTATTTGCTACTCGGTTATATGTAAAGGCATGGTTTACAGCTCATGTGCCATCTTGCGCTC
Organism: Bathynomus jamesi; assembly: GCA_023014485.1. Taxonomy (NCBI): domain Eukaryota; kingdom Metazoa; phylum Arthropoda; class Malacostraca; order Isopoda; family Cirolanidae; genus Bathynomus; species Bathynomus jamesi. The sequence goes on from JAJOZX010008448.1 coordinate 100,045, forward strand.
CTCGTCTTGCTCTGGAATTATTACAGAATCTTGTAGTCTACAAACAAATAAATGACAATTGCATTTGTTGCTATTAAAAAACTGTTAAGTCACCTCTGGTACCTATCAGAAGAACTGGTAGCCATGGCCTTTTATGATGATGAAGTGCCTACTGAAACGAAAAACAAAATTGTAAAGGCCTTGCAAAATACAACAGAAACTCTTCCTGCAAAACGGGCTTTTCTAGATCCTGCACTTATTCCAACGAAGAAATTAGAAGATTTTGTCATCAAATACTCAAAGATTCTTTACAATAACAGAATTTAGTTCAAAATTTTTATTCAAAGATGCTAAAGAATGGCATAATGATGAAGAGTATAACTCCGCTAAGAAATCTATCAAACAGTGGAAAGTCGTGAATGATATAGCGGAAAGAGGAGTAAAATTAATGGATGAATATAATAAAATACTAACACATGACGAAGATCAAAAACAATTCTTGCTACAAGTAGTGAAAAACTACAGGGCTGTTTACCCTGATAGAAAAAAAGAAACATTGATGAAGTAAGGACAGCTAATGTCTCAAATATCATGCTAGTTTAATTATGCATGCTTGTGGTTATGGTAGGACCTACGGGGGAGCTTTCCACGTTAAAAAAAAGCAATGCGCCTTACACTGTACCTCCTGGGTGGTGTGGAAAATTTGACAATTTGAGTCGTTCTGTCAATTTTTAATTGCTGGTAGCAACCCTTAAAAATTAAAAATTTGCTAAATATTTTAGGATAGTTGTTTTTATGCTGAAATGAACCATTTAAAGGGTTGAACACATTAAAATATAAAAAAATTTTTTTTACCCCCATATTTGAATCACCCTAAAATTTATTATACACACACGATTTCGCAGTAATAAATATGAATCATCTTTATTATTATTAATATTATTATTATGTTATTATTATTATTATTATTATTATTATTTATTAAAAAAGGCACATTAATTTATGAATTTTGTTTATAAGTAGGTCGCATCTCATCATCCATTTTCATGACGAAGGCGCTCCCCACATAACCCATGGCATAATCACCCACACACACGTTAGGATATGTTGAAAACGGGTTTTATGGTTTCAGCTGAAAAATTTTAATTTCATATCAAATGTTTTATTTATTTTAAGTAGTTTTATTGCCTTGTTTAATAAATAGCCACGACTCATAGATATTATATATATATATATATATATATTGTTATAATGTTATAATGTTTCAGACCAACAAAGACCCTAGGATCCACTCATGGCTGGTCTACCTAACTGTGTTCGTAATTGTGTATTGGTATGTCCTCCGTGGTGGACAACTAATTATAACTGGATAATATAATAATTACATTAACTTACATCACTGTTCACCGCAGTTCAGTCTTTCATCAAAAAGTAAAGATGTGAAAAAAACCCTCAAACATCGTAAATGAGGTATTCAGATATTTCAATTTCTCAAAGATTTAAAAATTTCAATTCCTTGACAATTCCTTACACGATAGACGAAGATAATAGACATTGTATTTTGCTAAAAATAGACTACAAAAATGTTATTAGAATAGAATGGATGATTCTATCTTTAAATTTAACGATGAATTCGGACGATAAATTTTCTTCGTTAATTTTATCGTCTTTCAAAATTAATATTAATTTCTTGCACTGTAAACATACGGGAAAGTTAAGCTACAGTTAAATTTTTAATTATTTGGTTCCAATTAATGTTAAATAGGTTAGGGGAAAGTTTCTTCTTAGATAATGTTCCAAATTGGAGACCGTATAGACGTTAACCAGGAACTTACTGGCGCTTTTATTGACCCTAATCAGTTAGAAAGGCCAGAAACTGGCACTGCGCTTAAACCAACTATCTATAATTTACCAGCATCATCCGATTCGAACCCTCGATCTCAGTGTCTTCATCTCGTTTATAGGGAAACGGTGTTACTCGCTGAGCTAGAGACGATTCTCTTTATACATTAAAAAGATGTGTGTATATATATATATATATATATATATATATATATATAGGGTGAACAAATGTAGGTGGACAGTAAATGATAACGTTTATTTGAGAATACATATTTAATTTTTTTTGTATACTATAATACAAAATAAAATTTTAAATAAATTTAGTTATAATATTTAATATAATAAAACACAAACACCATAGTTATAATGAAACACCATAGTTATAATATAATATAACACAAACCCTATTCAACCAACTGTCCACCTACTTTGGTTCACCGTGTATATATATATATATATATATATATATATATATATATATATATATATATACAGTCACTATGAGGAACCTTTTATTTCCTAAAACCTTAAAAGTTATAAAAGAACATTTCGGTCTTTCAACTTGATGTTTAACGAAGTTTCTCGTGTTTAGTGCAGGATTGTAGCGAATAACTAAAATATATGATTGTCATTATTGTTTCATCATCATGTTGATGAAATAATTGCACTATCTAATTATTATATTAAAATTAAATCCATTATTTTCGTTTAATGTTCATCTCATGTTTGTTTGGCAAATATATATATATATATATATAACGTAAAGAACGACGCTTTGTATAGGAGAATTACCCGCGCAAGATGAGAGCGAAAGAACGAAACAAATGAAAAAAATGAGGTACCCACCCGGGAATCGAACCCGGGATCTTCCGATTGCCGGTCAGATATGATAACCACTACACCACAGGCCTCATCTTGCGCGGATAATTCTCCTATACAAAGCGTCGTTCTTTACGTTAATTATATTGCGTGTTTGCAGTTATAATGTATGTATATATATATATCTATATATATATATATATTTACTAAATGTTTGCGCCTCGTGGTATAGTGGTTAGCGTCGCTGACTACGAATCCATCGGCCCTGGGTTCGAGACCCGACGGCAGCCGGCGCGCAGCAAAACCCAGCTGTTCATCCTTCCACACAATAAGAAAGTGGTTGGTAGATAAATGGGTACCCTAGGTGGCCTAGTGGTTAAGACGCTGGGCTGCTGATGGGGCGTGGTTGGATTCCACGTTAAACTGTAGGTCTAAGATGGAGTGAAAAGCTTGACCTTCGTCAGAATGAACAATTCGGGCGGAAGCTAACCAAAGGTTACCAAAAGGTATATATATGATGCAAATCCACAAGAAAAAACAAAAATTATTCCAAGGTCTTCGTGTATTCAACATTACACCTCGTCAGGGAATGCGATAGTTATTTCCTGACGATGTGTATCCCCATATTATATATATATATATATATATTATATATATATTTTCAAATTTTTATAACGCATAAATCTCACACTTGTTCCTTTTTATATTACCCTGTATCCTAACTACATGATCTCTATTAACTGACTATCTCAAAAGTTTTATAATGTATAGTTTCGGAAAAAAGTTAACTAGACATAAAATTTCTAAAAAGCATAAAAAATTACTAATTAATAATGATTCGGTTTCGTTTTTAACATTTCATTACTGTCACCAAAAGGTATAAAATATCCAAAGCTTACCAATTAGTAATTTTCTATGCTTTTTTCAGAAAGAGTCATATCCATTAAACGAATGAATTTCAAGAAATTCTATATTTTACAATGAATTTGAAATTAATTGTATGGAACGAGATAACTGAGTATTTGCCAAATCTTTACTAATGGAGAAATTTAATATTATTTGAGATTCCTTTTTTCAACTTTACGTATATTTTATAAAGGTCAATATCCTTTTTAAGTTTTGTTATAAACTGAATTTCCTTAAAATCTTTGCGGATGAGCTTTTATTTATTAACGCGAGTAAAGTATAGTGAACGTTATTGAGTTTGAAAACTTGGTAATTAGGAACGAAGTGTAGATTTGTGTACGTAAAAGGAATGTCATAATAACACGGTAACACAGATTCTACAGAAGTGCAGAAATATATAAATGACGCGAAGTACTATAAACTGATCCTTTCCTTTGTTCCTGGATATATATATATATATATAATATATATATATATATATTATATATATATTGTGCAGTAAAACTCCACATAGCGCAATAGTTGCGTTATTGGAAAATGCCGAGTTTTGTAAGATCGCGTCTTCTGAAGTATTAAGTCAGAGGGAAATAGGTTAGGTTCTTGGGTCTTAGAGTTTTACTAAATGTTTTTAAAATAATTTTTTGATGAGTATAAAGTACTTAAAATGGGTAATATCGTTTTATACTGCCATTTTTATAATAATAATAATAATAATAATAATAATAATAATAATAATAATAATAATAATACAAACCTGTAAAAAATGTAATATAGTATAAAAATAACGAACTTTTTTATTTACCTTTATAAAGGAACATGAAGAACTATTGGTAATGATGATGAGGGTGATGTTGGGTGGGGGAATTTTAATTTTGAGAGGGTTTAGGATCATCTACCCCCAAACTCCATGTCTTCTGAAGTCTCCGTGTCGACTGATGGCTGGTAGCGTGGAATCCTGGTGGAGCAGGGAGCATGTGTTGATGAGACTTCGGGAGTTGCAGTTGTTTTTGTTGGTAATACTGCTTATGTGATTGATGAGGCTTTTGTTGGTGAGATGCTTCGGTAAGCATAACTGCTCATGGGTGACTCAGCCGTGACTCAGCCGGGTTTTGAACGCGTTCTGGCAACGTTTAGTTTAAATTTGGCTTGTCAATCTGCGTCTTAGCCGATTGAACCACCGCGTCTTCTGGGGTTTAGTAGGGATATATCAGGTTGTAACATAAATTCTGCTCGATTAGAAAACGGACGATAGATAATAGAATAACCTCAAGATAATGTGAAATAGTTTTAGAAATGTTGTAAAATACACGCGGAGACAGGTTCGCACAGGTTTTATCACGATACAGAATGATACAGAATGACTTAGGCTAGTGTAGGATTAGGCTAATGAATATTTTCTCTGGTGTTTTTCATACACTTATAACGCCACCCCTACGATATTACAGTAATTGAAAAAACATGGAGCCCATGAAAGAGCATATTCGACATGTGATGCTGTATGAGTTCCATAAAGGATCTAACGCTAGTGAATCCGCAAGAAACATTAAAAGAGTTTATGGAAATGATGATGTGAGCGAATGGATGTATAGGAGATGGTTTGAGAAGTTCAGAAATGGAGACTTCAGTCTAAAAGATTATCAACGAACAGGACGACCAAATGAGTTAGATGAAGAGTTGTTGAAAGCAACAGTGGAGGAAAACCCAACGGTAACTGGAAGAGAACTTGGCCTGCAACTCGGCATTAGCCATATGACCATTCATCGTCATTTGAAGCTGTTAGGAAAAGTAGTGAAGGTTGGAAAATGGGTTCCGCATGATTTGTCACAAGCGAATCTTCAACATCGAATCGATATTTGCACATCACTGCATTCTCGGCAACTGCAGGCACCGTTTTTTAATCGGATCGTCACTGGGGATGGAAAAATGGGTCCTCTATAACAATATTAAGTGTGGACATCAGAGGCTTAGCCGTGAAACAAAGCCTGAACCTCAGCCAAGGAATGGACCCCATCCAAAGAAAATTTTGCCATGCGTTTGGTGGGATATGCAAGGAATTATTCATTTTGAGCTTCTGCCAGATAACCAAACAATCACAGCTGAAGTCTACTGCCAACAACTCCAACGTCCTGCATTAATTAATCGCAGAGGTGTTCTATTCCACCAGGATAACGCGCACCCTCACATTGCTCGAATCACCATTGCTCAATTGGAGGCATTTGGTTGGGAAAATATGCCTCATCCACCTTACTCTCCTGACATCGCACCTTCAGACTACCATTTTTCAGAAGTCTGCAACACCACCTAGCTGGACAAAAGTTGCAATCCAGGGAAGCTATCGAAAACGAAGTGATCGCTTTTTTTTAACTCGAAACCAAGGGATTTCTTCGAACGTGGCATAAAAAAACTTTTCTACAGGTGGGAGGAGGTTATAGAAAAAGAAGGGAATTAATTATATTGATAATTAATTTGTCATTGTCATTTAATTTTTGTTCTGAATGAACTAAAAAATCGAGCAGAATATATGTTACAACCTTATACATACCATGTCTTTGCGAATTCACCTCTTCTGAAGACGCGCTATGTGAGGATTTATATATTATATATATATATATATATGTGTGTGTGTGTGTGTGTGTGTGTGTGTGTGTGTGTGTGTGTGTGTGTGTGTATTCAAAAACTACGTCAAGGAAATTAAGAGAGAGCACTGTAATATGCAATAATAAACACTGAAGAACAAAAACAAACACTACCTTTCAACGAGTGCCAGACTGAACCTAACAGGCAAAAACTTTCGTAAAACATCTAACATCAAGAACAGTATTATGGCGGAAAAGTCAGTAATTATTATTATAATTATTATTATTATTATTATTTTAACTGATTCACGAAATGACAGACACCCCACCCCTCGCTGAGAACGTTAAACAGTGCGAGCAATATGGAGTGTAAATCAAACAGTAATTCATCCACAAAAACTAAATTCCGTAAAGAGTTTGGCTGTAAATAGAAACAGTAAATTGGGGATGACTTTTGCAAATGGAGGCGAACGCCAATTACGGAAACTCTGAATGAACGAATAGAACATTTTGTAGATGATTTCTGTGATAATAATTTAAGAAAAAAATGGGGAGAGTTGGGGAGGGAGCCATCCGCTATCGAATTTGGCTCTTGGCAAGCACGCGCATGCAGAGGAAAAACGCGACTAAAAGCAATCAAATAAAATTCCTTCCAATTAGAAGAAGGACGAGAAACCACGACAAAAAGGCACTCAAGACTGATTCCATCCACGAAGGGATGAATAGAGAAAAGATACTTTCCGATATCCAAAAATCGAAGTAAACTTCAAGAAAAGGAATCTCTCTCTCTCTCTTCTCTCTCTCTCTCTCTCTCTCTCTCTCTCTCTCTCTCTCTCTCTCTTATATATATATATATATATATATATTATAATATATATGGGGTGCTTCAAAAAATGCAACCACTTATATAACGCTAATATTCCGAGGCATTTGGACGATTCAGAACTTGCGTTGATACTCATGGCGAGCATGTTGAAATTCATGGATAAATATATAAACAATAAATACACAGTATTGAAATATATTTTTTGAAGCACCCCCATACTGAGTGGTAACATTTTTTTGAAACACTCTGTATATACTGCAAAGCCTGATTCAAAAGAATAAATAATTACTACAGTATATCTGTGTGAAAATATTATTCCAAATTAGATTATACTCGTATTTCTAAACATATATTTTATTCCCATTCTTTAAACACATTTTTTAAGCATGTCTTCACTTCCGATTTACTATTGAATGTTTAGAAATGTTATCATGTTTAATATGTTTAATGAACATAAATGAAAAGCAAGAGTTAAGCCTCAGAACTGTACTTTGCAGCAGCAAATATATTTGATGAAGTAAATTTAAAAAAAAAATGGTGATAGAAATGTATATGTTGGGGTAAATGTGATAAATTGGTAATTATGCATAATTACCGGTAATTATGCATAATTGAAAATATCATGACTTAACCTAACCAATTGTCAAGGGCGTACAGTTGACCTAACCGGGCATTCAATTGACCTAACCTGGCATTCAATTCAATTGACCTAACAGGGCATTCAAGGTTAGGTCAATTGAATGCCCCGTTAGGTCAACTGTACGCCCTTGACAATTGGTTAGGTTAAGTCATGATATTTTCAATTATGCATAATTACCGGTAATTATGCATAATTACCAATTTATCACATTTACTCCAACATATACATTATAAATTTAACGATAATACAACAGATTTTTCCAAAGTTAAGTCTGGGAACTCCTAACATGCTGTACAGTATATTACTGCAAATATAGTTGGTTGGTAGATAAATGGGTACCCTGGGTGACCTAGTGGTTAAGACGCTGGGCTGTTGATCGGGAGGTCGTGATATCGAGTCCGGGCGAGGACTTTGTAATTTCTGGCCGTCCGTGGTGGGGCGTAGTTCAGATTTCACGTTAAACTGTAGATCTAAAGTGGAGTGACAAGCTTGACCTTCGTCAGAATGAACAATTTGGGCGGAAGCAAACACAAAGGAAAACCAAAATTAGATTCATAAGTAACCAAACTAAGTCTTAATTCCGTATTTATTACTTCATATTTGTAACTGGTTCGGTTTTTATCAGACGTTTTTGGAGTAATGTTTTGGCGCCTTTTCCGAATTTGTGAAGATAATTCTTTCAACTGAAGAAATTCTTATTTTAAAAACCGATTCTCGAATAAAACGGAAATCGGTTTTTGTTATATTTAATCTGATGTTAAATCTCTTCATTTCACACACTTTCCAAGAAATAAAATAATTCAGCGAACTACTGTGTATATATATAAAATTTTATATATATATATATATATATATTATAATATTTAGGAGAAATCCAATGACAAGGAGGAATGTAAATGCCATGAAAAGTCTTCTTTAATGCGCAACGTTTCGAGCAATACGCTCATCATCAGGCTAGATAAAACAATATGAAATTAGAATCAATAAATAAATGTGAACAAGACAAAATAATTTCTATAAAACCTATTCATTAAAAGCAAATTTTAAAAAGACTAAAAGAAGAGGGTTAAATTCAAAGTTCTAAAAATTTACATATAAAATTACAAGAAATTTAAAAGCTATTTTTAAATTACATATAGTAAATTTGAAATTAGTACACTGGAATAATTAACACTAATACAATGGAATAATTAACACTACGAACCTTTCAATGCTGGTTCCGAGGCACGAGTAATTTAAAACAAAACAAAACAGGAAACAAGCTATGGGTTGGGCGGTTGGAGAGTTATAAGTTAGGGGAGGGGGGAGGGGGAGGGGAGTTGGGGAGGGGGGATTATAAAAAATTAGAGGGACAGCTGAGGAATCCACGTTTAGAGAAGGGGTCAATGTTTAATATAAAGAGATTCCAAAATTCTAAGTGAGTTAGGACAAGAATTACAACCGAGAATTTTAAAATTATCTAAAGTGACATCAGTTTTACATTTATACTATGTTCCCGAATACTGGAGGCTTCTTTTTTATTTAAAATTTTACCTGTTCGGCAACTTATTCCCATATGCGAATAAAATCTAGCCCTGAGGGAGCGCACGGTGCTGCCAATATAAGTACCAAGGAGACACCTTGGGCAGGTAAATAAATATACAACACCGCTACGCAACGAATCAGGAGTTCGATCCTTCGCTGATTACATAAATAAAACTAATGAAATCCTAAGTGATGTTAGCAAATTCAAACAAATTCTTGAACCCGTCAATAAAGTCATTTTAAGGTTGGAAGACCAAGTTAATAGATTTTTGTCACGATTAAAGTCTTTAAAGATAATAAAAAATGATACTTACTCTCAGTTGTTCGTATCTGGTTCTCATCTTACTCAATTATACTGTTTGCCTAAAATCCATAAAGTTGGAACACCTCTCCGTCCTATTTTAGCTTTGTATAACTTACCTACCTTTCAATTGGCAAAATTTGTTGTTGGTCTCCTGTCACCTTTTGCGAAAAATGCTTATACTATAAATAACTCTTATGAATTTCAAAAAGATCTTCTTAGTAAGAATTTCGATTCAAAAAAGTTTTTTGTCATTTTTGATGTAAAGTCGCTTTTCACGAATGTACCTGTATCAGAAACTATTGCCATTATTTTAGATAGGGTTTTTAGCTCTGATGATAGTTTTCATGGTTTTTCATGGTCTTATTTTAAGGAACTTTAGAATTGGTTTTAAGCAATGTTATTTTACTTTCAATAATAAGGTTTACCAACAAATTGATGGTGTTGGGATGGGATCACCCGTCGGACCTTTATCAGCTGATTTTTTTATGACTCATTTAGAAAGTGTAATTTTTAGACAATCTCCCACCCATTGTAAACCAATTTTCTATCGACGCTTCGTTGATGACTCGATAGCTGTTTTTGATAATGCTGTACAAGCGCAACAATTTTTTAACTTCTTAAATTCTCTGCACCCCAATATAACTTATACAATGGAAACTGAGAAAAATGGCTCCCTTCCCTTTTTAGATCTTTTAATTTCGAAAAAAGGTGATTCTATTACTACATCAGTTTACAGGAAACCCACTTTTACTGGTTTGGGCATGAATTTCTTTAGTTTTACTGATTTTAACTATAAGATGTCGTGTATTAAAACTCTCTTGTTCAGAGGATATAATTTGACCTCTAGTTTTACCTTACTAAACGATGAATTTAATAATTTAAGATCATATTTTACCAATAATAGTTTTCCTGTTCAATATGTAAATAAACTAATAAGATCTTTCTTAAATAATGTTTATAGCCCTCAACTTTCCTGTATTTCAGTGCCTAAAGATATAAAATATTTCCTGGTACCTGAAATGGGTCCCATGAATAAAGAATTTAAACTTAAATTTACAAAGTTGTTAAGAAAATTTTTTTATCATACTGATTTTCGCATTATATTTATTAACAAAATGTCTTTAGGTAGCTTTTTCTCAGCGAAGGATCGAACTCCTGATTCGTTGCGTAGCGGTGTTGTATATTTATTTACCTGCCCAAGGTGTCTCCTTGGTACTTATATTGGCAGCACCGTGCGCTCCCTCAGGGCTAGATTTTATTCGCATATGGGAATAAGTTGCCGAACAGGTAAAATTTTAAATAAAAAAGAAGCCTCCAGTATTCGGGAACATAGTATAAAATGTAAAACTGATGTCACTTTAGATAATTTTAAAATTCTCGGTTGTAATTCTTGTCCTAACTCACTTAGAATTTTGGAATCTCTTTATATTAAAACATTGACCCCTTCTCTAAACGTGGATTCCTCAGCTGTCCCTCTAAATTTTTTATAATCCCCCCTCCCCAACTCCCCTCCCCCCTCCCCCTCCCCAATTTTTTATAATCCCCCCTCCCCTAACTTATAACTCTCCAACCGCCCAACCCATAGCTTGTTTCCTGTTTAGTTTTGTTTTAAATTACTCGTGCCTCGGAACCAGCATTGAAAGGTTCGTAGTGTTAATTATTCCATTGTATTAGTGTTAATTATTCCAGTGTACTAATTTCAAATTTACTATATGTAATTTAAAAATAGCTTTTAAATTTCTTGTAATTTTATATGTAAATTTTTATAACTTTGAATTTAACCCTCTTCTTTTAGTCTTTTTAAAATTTGCTTTTAATGAATAGGTTTTATAGAAATTATTTTGTCTTGTTCACATTTATTTATTGATTCTAATTTCATATTTTATTATCTAGCCTGATGATGAGCGTATTGCTCGAAACGTTGCGCATTAAAGAAGACTTTTCATGGCAATTACATTCCTCCTTGTCATTGGATTTCTCCTAAATATTAAATTGAAGCTTTGTAGAAGCAAACCGCATGATATATTATATATAATATATATATATATATATATATATATATATATATATACGGGTGGAGCAAAAATCGCGCATCATAGGAATTTTCAGTTTTTATTATAAATATTATTTTTTTCCTTTTAGGTAGGGAATGGCTGCGAAATTAACAACAGACGAGAGGGTGAGCTTGGTTTTAATGCATGGAATATTAAGTACTACAAATCGATGAATCGGTACAGAATTTAAATTCTGTACCGATTCATCGAATTGTAGTACCTGGTATTCCATACATTAAAACCAAGCTCACCCTCTCGTCTGTTGTTAATTTCGCAGCCATCCCCTACCTAAAAGGAAAAAAATAATATTTATAATAAAAACTGAAAATTCCTATGATGCGCGACTTTTGCGCCACCCTATATATATATATAGTTAGAAGTTATCAATATACAAATTTTAAATTTGGTGGAGCAACTCTAAAGCTAAAAAAAAATATTGAGGTGTTCAATATTATTCGCTTCATTTTTGCGAGGAAAATACTTAAGAAAATGAGAGAGAGAGAGAGAGAGAGAGAGAGAGAGAGAGAGAGAGAGAGAGAGAGAGAGAGAGAGAGTGTGTCTGTGGCCAAATAATTAGATTAACGCTCACAGTTCATAACTCTTGCATATTCCCTATCTTCCCAATCATGAAGATGATAGTTATGAGTAATAGACAGCTAAAACTGTTTGACTATGTGTATTTACTAATAGAGTCAAACTGCGAATGTGAGACAGCTCAAAAGAGGTAATACTTTATAAAGTGAGGTAAAGTGATCAATTGGCACGCTCAGCCATGAGTGGAATATCTGGGGGGGGGGGGGGGGGGTTAAGGAATTTTAGTCGATGTTTCTTACTGTTAGATGGTGGAATAAAATCCACCTTTATATTAATTCATTAATTTTAGAGCATCAATGACTTCCTTTTAATTGTTATAAACATCTGTACGTTGATTGCTTTTGATTGTTGTAAACATCTGTACGTTGATTGCTTTTAATTGTTGTAAGCATTTGTACGTTGTTTGCTTTTGATTGTTGTAAACATCTGTACGTTGATTGCTTTTGATTGTTGTAAACATTTATATGTTGATTGCTTTTGATTGTTGTAAACATCTGTACGTTGATTGCTTTTGATTGTTGCAAACGTTTATATGTTGATTGCTTTTGATTGTTGTAAACATCTGTACGTTGATTGCTTTTGATTGTTGTAAACATTTATATGTTGATTGCTTTTGATTGTTGTAAACATCTGTACGTTGATTGCTTTTGATTGTTGCAAACGTTTATATGTTGATTGCTTTTGATTGTTGTAAACATCTGTACGTTGATTGCTTTTGATTGTTGTAAACATCTGTACGTTGATTGCTTTTGATTGTTGTAAACAGTTATACGTTGATTGCTTTCGTAATATTATTTTAAATATCATGTCTGCGCAACCGTAAAGTTGTTTTATTTCCAGTGTTTTTAAACAATGGTTAAACTTTCTGATTTAGGCAGGTAAAAAGGTTCAGGTAAATAAATAGTTTTACTTAAGGAAACTTCAAACTCATTTAAATTTTGCAAAATATATATATTTTTTTTAAAATATATTTTGTACTACTAATTTTAATAATTTGGCCTTTGGAAAAAAAAAAATAAAAAAAAATATATATATATATATTAGGGTGACAATAAAAATCGAAAGTTGGAGTTTTTTATTGGCCATTTGTTCAATGCTGCTACTACATGAGAAAACAATGTACTGTAAATATTAGGTCATTCAGATAATATTTAAGGGTGTCTCAAGTGAGGTAAATAATTCTCCTTATAACAAAAATTAATTATTCATTACCTAGTAAAAATAAATTAATATTTTTTTTAATTAATGTAAATAAACGTTAGTTTTAGTTCATAAGGTTTAAGTGCAGGCGTACTCCAATCGTAATAAGTAAATAATATATTTACTAAATATATTCCAGGGTGTCTTTCATTCAATTGTAGACCACCCATTAATTCTTGCTTTTCCTCAAGCCATACCCCTTTTTCAATGTACCAGGCTGAGACTTCCTATGATCCTCAACAACCTGCAAGAGATGTTGGCGCTGTTCTTCATTCTTCGTAATCTTTGTATTGAAGGCCTGGATCAAGGCAATTCCCCTCTCTGCCATGTCATTGACGACTTTTAGTCCTTCAACTATAGTCAAACCAGTCTTGAAATCTTCGTCGTCCGGCCAGGTCTCTGGTTCCTTGGACAAGAAACCATCATTAATTTTTAGAAGTTCAAAGAGAAGCTTTGATCCTTTCGAGGCAAAGTCCGAGAGCTGCTTTGTTGAAATGGAAGAAACAGCAGGTATTGGGGCTCGCTTTGGAGGATCTTCAGCAGCTTCTTTTTCGAGGATTGATCGAGCGATATTCTTTTTCGTCGTTGCATTGATACCTTTATCAAAGAGTGAGACCAATCAAGTACTCGCTGAGGTACCATAAGTGACGACCGAGGACACTAAGGCAGGATGCTGAGATCTTTTCATCGTGGTACTTTGCTAGGTCTTGAAGAAGCTTCAAATCGTTCGCGGGAGCAGATGAAGGACTGCTGGCCGTGAACCACGCGCTGACATATAACTCCAGGGCAAAAAATACAAATCGTTTTAAGCCAGACATTTCACGAGTTGTAAGTCTGAACTGATGGGAAAGCAGCAGGATTTTTAATGAATAAATTACTTTTGCCATCCAACGTGCTCGGTGAAGTGCTCCAGGTCGCCGAAACCTAAAGTTAGGTAAATTACCTCCAAGGATTGTAATCGACAACTCCAAGAATTCACGGTAATCATCCCTCGGCTGATGTTTTGTCAGATATAGATTCCAGCAAGCGATCAGTTCTTCTCGATTCTCATTCAGACTCGATGGAAGGTCTGACAGGGTCTTGTACTTATCTTGGCAAATTGTATTCCACGTCTCTTTGAAGCGGGAGAATAGGAGGATATCTGGACCAGATGATGGTCCCATGCATTCCATGTACGCCTTCTCAACGACAAGTTCTAGGATGTGATGGCGACATGCAAGGTATAAGAGTCGGCGGCCGAGTTTCTGCTCCAAAATTACGCATGCCCCAGACAAGTAACCAGTATTTGAAGCTGTAGTGTCGAAGCTCATAGCTGATACCTTTTCTGACACATTCCATTCTTTGAGCGCAGCATGTACCACCGAGGCGATGACCTCACCCGTTCCTGATGTCAGCTTAGGTACACCCAAGAGCTTCTCGGTATCAACTCCGGTTACGAAAATGGCTAGTCGGTCACACCGACCACCTTCATCGTCTGGTAGAATTTTTCCGTCCCAGTGAACAGTGAGCACTTCGTTGGGTGTGAACCTTTGTTTAATCTTTTCTGCCGTCGCCGAACGGAGCCTTTCTCGTGATTTTCTAATGGTTTCATAGTTGAGCGCGAGTTTTTGTGAGTTATGGCCGAGGCTTCTAGCCGTAGCGTCGATAATCCGGTGTGCTGAACGATGACTGATTCCTGTGCGATCCAATGTACTTGCCAATTCGGGAGTGATGACTTGGATAGTGCCACGAGCATAACACTTGCGTTTTTCAGGAGAGGCGGGCGGTGAGTCTTCAGATGATGGCGCAGAACTTGGTGCTTCAGACGTAGAAGATTCCAGCTCAATATTTTCAAAAGTAATATTGGCTTGAGGTTGGTGCTGAGCTAGGCGTCTTTCAGTTTGTTCCCGACGCATGACAGAATGAGCCATTTTCTTGTCAACTCCTCCCATTACTCCCCTCCTCCCTTTTTCTCGCTGAGCAATAAGGAAGGCTCGATCTTCTTCGATGGTCAAAAGTTCCATCGCTTTAGGGTGGGCGACATCGAAAAGATTTTCCAAATTATCACGGAACTCATCTTCTTTTTTCCGCTGGGTTTCCGTAGCGCGAGCACGATTTTTCTGGAGAAGCTTCCAAGTAAGAAAAAGATCTACCACTTTTCGACCAATGCTCTTCTCTGTGATGGTAGGTATCCGGGATTTCTCCCAGTAACCAATGACTGATGATGCCACCTCCTTCGCTGAGTCGTTCACTGTCTTCTTGTGCTCTATGTGAAAGTGAAAAAACAGGCGTAAAACGTCTCCAATTGAAGGAAGCCGTGCGCCCTTGATCTCGGGTATGGGATGGCCAATGAGCCAAATTTGACTCGCTGTGCGGGTAGTCGCCATTGGGCCTAAGAAAAGAAAAGAAACGTATATTAAATTAAAATAAGAATCAAAGCATTAATTTTTTTCGTATTATGATTCCATTTTTAAAGATCTCATTTATATTGTAATATTATATATATATATATATATATATATAATATATACAGGGCCGTCGAGAGCCATTAACGGGCCCCAGGGCTAGCAAACATTACGGGCCCCCACACCAAGTGTCAAGGCATTATATATATGCAATAAATCTATTATATATATATATATATATATATATATATATATATATATATATATATATATATATATATTAAACTTTAATAATATAATATTTAACTTTATAAAAATTAAGTAATTCAATAGTTCAAGTGTTTCAAACCTCTTCGTGCAACACCCAAAACACAAGTGAGAGATTTGGTTAAATATTTCTCAAGTTTATTGACCTTGGCTACTTTCGATCATACCACAAAGCGTGAGAACGGAAGCTACATTTGAAAAAATGTGTCAGATTGATGAATTTTAGTGTTGACTTTTAGGATACTCAGATATTACATGTAAGAAATTACATGTAAGGAGCTCTGAATGAAAAAAACGTCACAATTTCTTAATGATTATTATGATCCTTATTTATTTTTTACGATTTTTTTTATTCTCCTGCGGGCCCCCAGACACCCGGGCCCCGGGGCACTGGCCCCCCCTGACCCCCCCTCTCGACGGCCCTGTATATATATTTATATACTCGTATATATATTATCATAGGAAATCAAATTCAGTTCCAAATTTATATAATTTAAACATCAAACTATGCCAACAATTAATGAAACTTTTCTAGAACAATTTCCAATAATAATATAATCAATGTATCAAAATAAAAAATATTACCTTAGATATCTTAAAAGAATCGGGAGAGAACTTCTAAGCGTTGTTTTCAGTCAGGCAGTCGTATGCAAAATGAACTTGAAGCACCAAAAGCTGATCATCCAAAGATTGATACACATCATATTATTTAACGATTTATTTATGAAAATTTTAATTTAATGAAATAAATTAATCGATTTGCATAATCTATAGTATGAAATAAAGGAAACAATTCTATTAAATTATATAATACACTTGCATTCTCGAAACATTTTTGTTTTTGAAGCGTTGTCGAAACTCGTTCATTCTTGAAATTTCTTCCGCGCGACAGTTTCATTCATGTGACTCGAGGCACCCCTAAATGCTTTCCGAATTCCATGAGATTTCGTCTACGGTGTTTCCTCATAGGGTGGCAGCATTGGACAAATGGCCGGCAAATTTTTTTGAATTTCAAATTTTATCCCTATAAGAAGTTGTCACCCTAATATATATATATATATATATACAGGGCGTCCCAAAAAAATGTATACACACTTTAAATAATTATAAAGGCAGTGTTATTAAAATACATTTCATTTTCAAAATGTAATAGAATCTACAGACATTATTTAATTGTTTTGTCAACGCCTGTTTTCAAACTGACGTCCGTTCTGGTCCAGGCACTGCTGATAACGCGAAGCAATGGAATCGCAAACATCACGAAACATTTCGTTTGGTATTTGTGTGCATTCTCGTTCAATGGCTGCTCTCAATTCAGCGACTGTTGCAGGTTTTATAGCGTAGACTTTGTCTTTTAAGTATCCCCATAAAAAAAAGTCTAGTGGTGTGAGGTCTGGTGAACGCGGAGGGTATTCTACGAAACCCCTTCGTCCAATCCACATCCACATCGTGCCAAGTACCACTCGCAATACTCCACTCTTCGGTCCGGATCATCTTCATTAATAGCATGGACTAATCTTGGAATGTAACTTTTCCATTGACAGCGCTTCAAAATGCGTTGGACAGACGATTCTGAATTCCTACCTCACGACTCGCTTGCCGCACAGATTTTCTTGGACTTTGGTGATACGTTTCCAGTACTCTTCTTGCTTTGTGGGGCTTGTCGATGTCCGTGGTCTTCCGGAACGCTTCTTGTGGACATTCTGAACAGTTTCCATCGGCTTCAAACTTATCTCTAATTCGAGTGATGGTAAGTCGCGTTGGTGGATCTGTTTGAAACTCCCTCCTAAACTGTCTTTGCACTTCAACTGCGTTTTCACACTTCCAGTAGCATTTTAGAATGAATTTCCTTTGTTCAAAGCTTAGTCTGACTGCCATTATTAATTCTAATGGGTTTAACTTGGAAAGAAAGAAACATCAATTGAGCTATCAGCTGTTAAAGTGTGTATACATTTTTTTGGGACGACCTGTATATATATATATTTCTTTTTAGGCATTCAGGAGGGGATTATTCAAATAATAATAATGTTAAATACATTGTAATTTTGGTACACTATAATTACAATTATAATTACTGACTACTTCGCATTAAGTTATTACGGCTTATTACAGTTTCATTAAAGTACAGTCAATTATCATAGTTAATTACAGTTAATTTCAATTTTATCAAATTGTTAATATATTTGATACTTAATTAATCTACATAATTTATATAATTTGTATAATGCATTAGATATATCCGTTGTTCTATAATTTAAAAGGAAGTAATAACTATGCATATATACGAGAGCCACTCAATATATTTTGCCCCACCTTTTTTTTTTCTTTCCAAGTTTCCTTGTAAGTTCCAGAAATTTTGTACACAAGTAGTTACATACCTTTTTTACAAGTTTTTATTTTTCCTCATAGTCTCCATCATTTTCTACGTCTTTCCTCCACCTCGAAACAAGGCCCTTTATTCCTTGCTGGTAAAAGTCCGCTGGGTTCCGCTCGAGCCACCTCTTAATCTCCTCAACAACCTCATCGTCACTCTGAAACTTTCTTCCACGAATAGCATCCTTCATTGGCCCAAACAAATGCAAGTCTGAAGGTGCTAGATCCGGCCTGTATGGAGGGTGGGGTAACACATTCAAGCGCATTTTTGTGATGGCTTCTTTTGTTTGCAAACTGTTGTGTGATCTTGAGTTATCGTGCAAAAGAAGGACGTCTTCCAGTTTTTTCTTCGGTCGAACTCGCTTTATACGTCTCTGGAGTGTTTGTAGCCTGTAGGGTAGCAATATATGCCTCTGAGTTGATTGTTTATCCTTTCTTAATAATGTCCACCAGAATCACCCCTTTCATGTCCCAGAAGATGGTGGCCATAACCTTTCCTGCAGAGGGAGCCATTTTGAACTTTTTCTTGCGTGGGGAGTCTGCGTGATGCCACTTCATGGATTGGCGTTTTGTTTCAGGTTCAAAGTGGTGTACCAAAGTCTCATCCCCAGTCACAATTCGTGAAAGGAAGTCATCCCCTTCTGCCTCGTATCGAACCAACGACTCCGAAGCAATTTCTTTTCTTTGGGCTTTGTGATCTTCAGTCAGTTGGCGAGGAACAAACCATGAACACACTTTTGAGTATCCCAGTTGCTGGATTATCCTATTCACACTTCCTTCACTAATTCCTAACTCCAGTGATATCGCCTTGTATGGGACGCGCCGATTTGATCGAATGATGCTGTTAGCACGTTGCACAGTGTGAGATGTGACAGCCGATGCCGGGCGACCGCTGCGTGGCTCATCATCGAGGCTGGCTCTCCCTCTCTCCGATAATCTCACACGTTTAGATCAGCGTTCAACTGTGCTTCGATCAACAACAGCATCTCCGTAAACGTTTTGTAGACGTTTGTGAATATTTCCAATTGTTTCCTCTGCGGTTAAGAACTCGATAATAGCTCTCTGTTTACAACGCACATCACTGTCAGACGCCATTTTCGAAACTGCGTTAACCATCGGTTTTATACAAGGGCGTTTAAAAGCGATTTTATACAAGGAGGGTAGGTTCAAACTGGAAAAATCCGGTTAAGTGAAGCGCAGAAAGTCAAACTTATGACCCAAAAGACATTTCAGCCCCATGGTTATTTAGCTAAGAAAAAAGGGTGGGACAAAATATATTGAGTGCCCCTAGTGTATATATATATATATATAATATATATATAATATATATATATATATATATATTATAATATATATATATATATAGTAGGGCGGATCGAAAATGAGGTTTTTAAACTTGTTTTCGAAATTCAAATATGGCTAGTACGGAAAATATGTGGGGCTATAGATAATGACTGTGCATAAATATTAGTCCTGCAAAATTATATCTTCAGGTGCACAAAGCCGTCGAAAAAAGTGAAATATAATGATTTTCTTATATTCTGCATTAGTACAATAACTGAAACTTACTTGTTATTATTATAATTAAGTGTTCCAATTACCAAAATAGTTACTGAATTACGCAGCTCTTAGTTTATTTAGATCAATGTTCTTTTGATTAATGATCTAAATAATCCAGAACTCACCACGAGGAGGTGGCTGCGTGTCGAGCTCCACCCATGCCCTCCCAACCACCCATCCTTGCGCATGTTTTTTTCTATTAACGTTTTATTTAAACTTTATATTCAGCTTTACTTTCGAATGATGGCATTTTTTTACGTGACTGAAGTGTTGATCTTATGAAGCCATCTCGCGCGTTCAATCCAAATACTTTTGATGATGCTTCAGTCACTAATTTTACCATTCTTTCTACTACTTGTGTATGACAAGGGAATTTCTCGAATGGAGGGTACTCTTGTTTTCTATGAATTCTTCAATCTCATTTTCTGTCAGGTGTCTTGTCACAGGTGGTTCAGTGACAATGCATTTTTGCCAATTAATTAAATCAGTATAATCAGTAGCTTCAAATTGAATAACAGGTACTGTGAAACGCCTCACAACTTTTTCCTTGTTTGTTTGCCTTGCTTTCTTTATTCGCCTCCACGCTAATTTTCTTATGGCGCTGCGGTCATCATGAATCATTGATGCTAGAATATTTTCTGGATTTGCAAAAAATGCATTCTTTGTATGACAGGGTTTACAATATCCTTTACTTCGTCATTCAGTGTTCTTGTTAGTTCAATAGTTTTGAAAACATGTTTTGAGCCATTGACAAAAGACGTACTTTGCTTAATAGAAAACCACATTGGGATGTAGACCTTCATTATAAAAGAAGCAATGTTCATGAGGTTCTCAGATGGACTTACAGTTGAAACGTATAGACGAAGCAAACGATTTGCTGTAGTCAGCCATCGTGAATGTGCCATTTTGCCTGGACTACGATGAGCAAGATCTGGAGAGCAATATCCCTTTGTTATGGCCTGATGAATATCAATTAGATATTTTTGGTCGGTGCTAAGATCTTCACAGTCTACAGTTGGTTCCTCAGAAATCAATCCTTTCAAACTCGACAATAGGAAGACTCTCACAGTTCTCTAATTCCCTGCCAATAGGACCGGTGAATCCGCGGGGGCCAGATGTTTTTCCATCCAGCTTTGCAACTAAATGGCGTAATGGCAATTCATTGGCATGGAGCTGGCACACTAAATGTTGAACTGGCTTCTTCAGCTTCAATTCTATAAGCCTTATAACGCCTCCCTTTTCTCCAGTGTTGACTGCTGCACCATCGCATCCAATGGCAACAAGGTTTTCCAGGTTCATGTCATTATTTCCAATATACTCAAACATTCCTTTACATATTCTTCAGCTGATCCAGAATTCACAGAATAATGGCCCAAATAATCTGAACCAGGTTCTCTCACTAAAGTGATATGTTCTTCTGTTACCTTCTTCTGATATACTTTGGACTCTTTTTTTCTTGGAAGAGTGTAGAATCTTTTCGACCATCAAAATAGATTCCTCTGATTGGGACCTGATTTTGATCTTTCATAATTTCTGATCTCTTCTTTTGTCTTTCTCTTCTGATTTTACTCCTATCCACTACTTCAGATGTATTGTCAATAGAAACTTCTCCAATATCTTGCAATACTGCACTAACAATGAATGCTGCAGCCCGATCTGAAATTGCAGTCCTGTCACAAGCAGTAGCCACTGAAGGTAGATTTGTAGTTTTCCTTTTCTTGAATAATTGTTCTTCAGGTTCGAGCTTTCTCTTCGAGCTAACTGGCTCTGGAAATGTATCGTCTGATATTTCGCCTGATTCACTTTCACTATTTGATGTCGATGATGATAATTCAACATTTGTATCCTGCAATTTCTCCTGTGAAGATTCTTTGGTGAGCCTCACAGCTTCTTTTTGCTTTCTTAACAACGTAGATGCTTTTTTCTTTGAGAGTGTAATATCTACTCTATCAATAAACAGTTTTCTTTCACTTCTTTGATCTAAGAGGAACGTCACTTCTTCCTTTGGAACCGTTTTTTCTTTGGGACAAGAACATTGTGTTAGTACTTTGCACTTGCACGCTGCAATGTCAAAAAGTTTCGTGTGTGCTTCTTTTTGAACATATCAATCTTTGCTTTGTAAGCTTCAGAATTTTTTCTGCTTTGGTATGCTTCATAATGACACGATACTTTTCGTGGTAGCTTCTGAACATTGTTTCAATTCGCCTGTCTGACAGAATTGGGACGGAAGCACTTTCCCAAATTGTTTCAATTTATCAACAACTTGTTCTAATATTTGAGATATTGAAGGATCTTTTAGTATTCTGTTTCAAATCGTTTCTTACAAACAAGTAATATTTAAAAAAACTTTGTATGTAGGAAGATTCCTGTGCCACAAATCTTCCCCCATACCAAACATGGGGCACTCAGTTGAGGCCCTGGTTGATTTTGCACAAACTCGAGACATTTTGAAAGTATACAAATCTGAAAAAGAAAGCTAATATCAATTATACGTTAATTTCAGTTAATAGTACATGGCAAACTTAGGGCAACAC
The DNA here is from genome assembly GCA_023014485.1 of Bathynomus jamesi. Taxonomy (NCBI): domain Eukaryota; kingdom Metazoa; phylum Arthropoda; class Malacostraca; order Isopoda; family Cirolanidae; genus Bathynomus; species Bathynomus jamesi. The sequence goes on from JAJOZX010008448.1 coordinate 122,427, forward strand.
AATACAGAAATGCAAAATATATAAGAAATATAGTTTAGACTATCTGAGTAACGCCAACAACAGAACACCCACCTGCTACGAGAGCGACAGCTACACTGAACCGAGGTACTCACGTGACAGCTGAGTGAGCTGACTATAGAAAACTGTTTTTAGAGAATAGAAACTTTTTTAAAGGTTGACTGAGCTATTTTTATACAAGTGTGAATAAATTCTTGTCTATTGTGCGTCGTGGACTCTTCTGTAATTATTGGTTAAAATCTGCTTTTTTCAATTTTTTTCAATATTGAAGGTCATTGTGGCACCTGAAGATATTAATGTTATGATTTTAAATTTATACCAGCTTATTTCCTCACTACTCCACACATTTTCCACACTAGCCAATTTGAAAATTCGAAAAATGAGGTTTTCACTCCGCCCTAATATATAGTGACTATTATTCTAGGATTGAATATGGTAGTCAGGGACATATAAGGAAAGATGAAATAGGAGCATAACACATAAAGAACATGGACAAAATACATAAACATAATAAGCATAATAAAGGTGTGTATTAGGAGCAAAGCAAGAGAGAAGGTTTCAGACTCAGAAGTTCGCTTTTGGCGACGCCATCGGAATGCGAACACTTGAGTCGGCACCAACGATAATCTTGCGTGAGATAACGGCTCAGCTTCTTGAGAAGAACTGTCCACAGATACAACAGTTGTACACATGAACGTAATTACGTGTATAGACATTTACGTACATAGTAATGAACAAACAGACATGTATGTAAGCAGAAAGTACACATACTTTGTGTACGTAAATTGGATGAATAAAAGTAGACATGGACTGATAAGTTAATAGGGCATAGATAGGTAATACATAGATGACGGACGAAATAAATGAATAAATAATTCAAGAATAATGTAAGAAAATTTAAAGAATAACTTACGTTGTGGCTAAATTTAACAATTAAATACGGTAAAGACCCTAATTTAAGCTAATCTATTCAAGAAAGAACATCAACGTGTGAATGAAAATGACCGACAACATTTACACTGTATAACATTAGACAGAACACACATATAAATAATGACTTATATGGTATAAATTATGGGGACGTTATTATATATTATACATGCGAGAGGAATTAATTTATTTCATGGAAAAATTCATAATTAGTATGGTGCATTATTCAATTCGGACGTATAAGTCATTATAGGAGAAATAGGGAGCAATAAATGAAAGCGGCGATAGAGAAGAATTTACGACCCGGGTATAAGAGTGAGTGAAGTATTAAGTAAATATAATCAATTGTATACAATAGTATTCATTAAACTACAAGCATTGGGAACTGAAATAAGGAATATGAGTAAGAAAGTACAAATAACGATTTTAACCATGCTACATTAAATGTGAATATATAATCTGATAAAAATATAACGATGGCAGGTGAGATGCAAGATAATAATAATTAATTATAATTAATTCCATAACAGAGGGAAAATGTGGATATGGGAAATATTCTGATGGAAATCTAAAACAATCTAAACCGTTGATTGTCTCGTTTGTACTTTGATGGAATGAAATTAAGGGACATTCGCTTCTTTGAACGAACTTTAAATGGCACAAACATGGGTACCGTCCGAACATGGGAATGGTAGATAGCATGGTTGTTATATATATATATATATATATAGGGTGAACCAAATGTAGGTGGACAGTAAATGATAACGTTTATTTTGAGAATACATATTTAATTTTTTTGTATACTATAATACAAAATAAAATTTAAAAAATTAGTTATAATATTTAATATAATATAACACAAACACCATAGTTATAATGAACACCATAGTTATAATATAATATAACACAAACCGTATTCAACTACTGTCCACCTACTTTTGGTTCACCGTGTATATATATATACAGGGTGTCCCGTAAGTCTGGACCCATAGGGATTTATAATATATTTTTTTATTATGTTATTATTATTATTTTATTATTATTATTTTATATTATTTTTTATTATGATTTTTATTTGTGGGGCCACTTGAAAGCCAAAGTGTACGAGGTCAAACTTCAGAACATTTTCCACCTTAAAGCACGCATTGTGGAGGCGTGTCAAGAAATTTCTGCGACTGTGATTCAGAAAGTGCTGTCGCAGTGGAGATTGCGTCTTCAACTATGTGTGCGACACAACGGCGGACACTTTGAACAGATTATGTAATAAATTTTGGACTATTTTGTAATTTTATTATTTTTCCCTATGGGTCCAGACTTACGGGACACCCTGTATATATATATATGTATGTGTGTGTGTGTGTGTGTGTGTGTGTGTGTGTGTGTGTGTGTGTGTGTGCGTGCGCGTATGACCAATTGTAATTAAGGTACTAAAGATATTGGCATAAACAGAAGGTAACAAAATACATGTCTAATTAAAGCAGAGTATAAAGGGGAGGTAACAAAATGCATATCCACCTAAAGCAGTGGTATAAGAAGGAGGTAACAAAATTCACGTCCGACTAAAGCAATGGTACCAGTTAGGGGTTCGTGCATGAGTGCCAAAATGTTAAGAATATTGTACAAGATGATACACTGCGTACATTTTTTTTTCTGAAAGTGTCTGCAAAATCTGAAAGTCTAAAAGAAGAAAATGTCCTGAGACACTTCATGTAAAAGATTAGGGAAATATAATACTACTCGTACGACTAAATTTCTTATACTTTAAATAAAGTTAAAAATGATTAATTTTGACATTCGAATACATTTAAATGATAAATACTATTGAAGATTATTACAGTCAAAGAATATAAGGAGAAATATACAGTATAAGAACTTACACAAACTTGCTAGAATGAAATGGTTTACAAACTTATGCCTGAAGTAAATTTTAATGTGGCATTTAACATGCACATAAGATGTAAGCAAAATACAAAACACAGTCACTTATCAAGTACCTTTCCACAAACCTTATAAAGACTTGCGGAAAGCATTCACACGTCTTGGTGAAGAGACACGCAATGACTTTCTTTATCATGGCATGCTAAATATTTTAGCAAAATTCAGTTACAGTTCCTTCAACCCTTAGACCCTATCCGGGGTACTGGTGTATCCCAGCAGTGGCGTGCCTAAGAGGGGGGGTTCCTGGTTGCCCGGAAACACCTCGAAAGATCCTAAATTGAGTAATTATTATTATTATTATTATTGTTATTATTAATATTATTATTATTATTATTATTATTATTATTATTATCCAAGTTGCCTACTTCAGGCAAAATTTTATCGGTAGAGCAAGCCCCTTTAACTACACAAACAAGTGTTTTCGAAAACCATGGACGTCAAGAAAGTTAAATTATGGAAACACCCACTTCTAAAATCCTTGGCACGCCCCTGTAACCCAGTACCCCGGGTATTGTTAGCGTAACTTTCATAAAGGGTAGGGATTGAGGGTTAACTAAAGTTCATATGTCAACAGATATGAACTGAGCTCTTTCGTTTTTCGTTTGGAGACAAAGATACTCCCAAACCCGTTAAAGGAAGAATTACAGCCCTTTTGACTCTTCCTCCTTTGAGTAGCGGTTTTGAAGTCGTGGCACATGACACAATCTTCTTCACTCAAAATAAAATCTTCTAAATTTAGAACTTATAACGTCTTTTTGAATGTTCATTTTAAGGGACGTTTTTCACTTTTTCTTCTTCTGGGTATCAAACCTTCTTGTCAGATAATATAATAAACTATTTCTTTAGACAGAAGAAATTGTCGTAAAACTTCTTTTTCTAGTAATATGAGACAACAGAAGATAATATTTCTGGGTATAGAAGGTTGAGGGAAGTCATTTTATCTATGTTCCAACATATATGTGCAAAATATCTTACCACACTAATGGGGAATGATTCTCAATAGCGGATAATTACGTATTTGGTAAAATTAAAAGATCTTCAATGTCTAATGAAAATTGCAAAAATGTTATGAAGGAAGCGCTCCATTTATAAAAGTTCACCTACTGCATTTAAGCATATCAGCGCACCAAATATGGATGGCATCTTTCACAATCCACAAATTTTCCCACGCGACACGTTCTGTTTATAAACGACACGTTCTGTTTATAAACTGCACGTAAAAGCAGTAATTCTTTCGTTTACATATTTTATTCTGGCTAGGCTTCGTATTTGTTTGGGCAGAAATTCAAACTTACAATAAAAGGAAAATTTAAAATACTTTGAAATAATAATAATAATAATAATAATAATAAATAATAATAATAATGTAATTTTAAATGAAAAGTAACGCTTTTCGTTCAAGCTTCTATCAATAGCAACTTGACACTCATGAAAGGCCTTGGAATAATTTTTCTTTTTCCTTGTGGGTTTGCATCATTCATTTATTTCACGTGTTTAATCGTCAAATTCATTATATATATATATATTACAGGAAATCTGTGCATCTAGGGAATTCATGAAATCCCTAAAATGTTCAGGGATTTCATGTAAGGTTAAGTCGTGATATTTTCGTTAGTTTTAACGAAAATTTCACGATTTAACCTACAGAAACCAATCGTCAAGGGCGTACAGTTAACCTAACTGGGCATTCAGTTAATTGGGTATTCAATAATTTTCCCGTAGGTTTAACGAAAATATCACGACTTAACCTTACACGAAATCCCTGAACATTTTAGGGATTTCATGAAATCCCTAGTTACACAGATTCCCTGTAACAAACGAGTATCCTTGGTTTTGCTTCCGCCCGAATTGTTCATTCTGACGAAGGTCAAGCTTGTCACTCCACCTTAGACTCACAGTTTAACGTGGAATCCGAACCACGCCCCACCAGTAGCCCAGCGTCCTAACCACTAGGCTACCCAGGGTACTCATATATCTACCAACCAATTTTTTTATTGTGTGGAAGGATGAACAGCTGGGTTTTGCTGCGCGCCGCCTGCCGTCACCGGGTCTCGATCCGAGACCGGATTCGTAGTCAACGACGCTAACCACACCACCGAGGAGTATACCTTTCAACCTTTCAAATGTTCCTTGCGATGATTCCTCATTTCACGAAGGTCAAGCTTGTCGCCCCTCCTCTCGAGATGGCCTGGTGAAGTAGTGAGTTGGTTTCTTGTACTCTCCACCTCACATAGCCAGGTACACCCGGCTCATCGGGGATTGTTCTGAGCCAGGCGTCTAATCTTCTTTTGAAGATGTCCACCGCAACACCATTCATATTCCTTAGGTCTTTGGGCAGCTGATTAAACAGTTTTGGTCCTCTCACAACAAAACTATTTTCTTTCAGGGTTAAGGATGTTCCCTTGTCTCGCCTTTAATTTGGGAACACGACACAGTCTTCCTTTCCTACTTTCCACCGTTGTTTGGGGAGTTACAGGGTTCAGAGTAAGATTATGGACTGTTTCTCCATTATTTTCCAAGTGTAAATAATGGTGTAGCTCTCTCTTCTCCTTTCCAGTGAATATAGGTTTAATTCGCGAACCTTTCCCAGTAATTTAGTTCTTTGCACCCATTGATCTTGGCTGTGAAGCTTCTCTGAATCCCTTCTAGCTTTCTAATGTCTTCTTTTTTATATGGGCATGTTAGGACCGAACAGTATTCCAATTTGGATATGATCAGTGTTTTCAGTAGAGGAATCATTACATTCCTATCCCTTCTTTGAAAGGTTCCCAATATCTGTCCCGTTATTCACTTTGCTCTGTTTACTGCTATCTTATTTTGTGTTTCAAGTTTCGCATCATCAGTCATTACAACCCCTAAATCTTTTGCTTTAGAATTTCTCTGAATTTCCTGTCCATTTGACGGTATCCGGAAAAATCATCGCCCACAATTCACAGTCCACAATTCATCGCCCACAAATCGTCGCTCAGGATAATTCATTGCCTACGTATTATCGGGACTATCAAACTGTTTATGTATTTTTGCTCTCGTCATTTTCGTTTAAACTAACGAAAATATCACAACTTAACCTAACCAATCATCAAGGGCGTACAGTTGACCTAACCGGGCATTCAATTAACGTAACAGGTTAATATTGGTTATTTCACCTAAATATCTTCTGATCTTTTTGTATTAGGCACTCACTATCACATTTCGGGCAAGTTAAGGATGAGAGAATAACGCCGAAATAAAACGGAAAATGCCCGGTTAGGTCAACTGAATGCCCGGTTAGGTCAACTGAACGCCCTTGATGATTGGTTGGGTTAAGTTGTGATATTTTCGTTAGTTTAAACGAAAATGACGAGAGCAAAAATACATAATAAACAGTATATATATAAAATGTATATATGTATGTTCGGTGAATTGCATGGGCGATGAATTGTGTTGCGGTGAAATGTATGAGCGATGAATTGTGGGCAGTGAATTGTGGGCGGTGAATTGTGGGCGATTAACTTTCCTAGACCCCCATTTGAGGTATAATATTCCATGGATTTTAGGTCCTCTCTTTTTCCGTACCGTAACAGCTGAAATTTCTCAGTGTTAAACTTCATATTGTTGTCTTCCGTCCACTTGTACATTCTGTTCACGTCGGTTTGTAGAGATCCTATGTCTTCTGGGTTTCTTATTTTTCTACTGCCCTTTGTGTCATCGGCAAAGGATGTTACTGTGCTGTCTCTGGTAACGTCCTCATCTATGTCAGTTAGTATGATTATGAAGAGTAGTGGAGCTAATACTGTTCCTTGTGGTACTGAGCTGAAGACCTCTGATTCTGATGAAGATACTCCTTGTACTGTAACGTCTTGCCGCCGCTCACTAAGGAAATTATATATCCATTTCCCTACTTTTCCTGTTAGTCCCATATATTTCAGTTTATGTATTTTAATTCCATGGTCACACTTGTCGAACGCTTTGGCAAAGTCTGTGCATATTACATCATAGTTTTCATTACTTTCCAGTGCATCAATAATGTTGTAGTGTTGCATTAGTTGTGATATACATGACTGCCTGACCGAAACCCATGTTGATTATCATTTAATTTTTTCTGAGTTTCCAAAAAGTCAGATTTTCTGTCGAACTATTCTTTCAAATATTTTAGGGAGATGCGATGTAAGCGACACTGGCCTATAGTTTTTGGCCTCGGATCGATCTCCTCCTTTATATAATGGGACTATGTTCACGCTGTTCAGGATATCTGGTATTTCTCCCGTGTCTAGTGATCGTCTCCATATCCAATACAGGGGCTCAGCGATTGCATTCTTGCAGTTTTTGATCAGTGTGGCACTCCATTTGTCCGGTCCTGCCGCTGAGTGTGTTTTTAGTTTCCCTATAGCTTGTGTAATATCATCCGTCGTAAAGTCGAAGTCCGTTATACTTTTGTAGTTCTTCTTCAAAGAACGCGTTTCTATCGTATATCAGTTTGTCAGTTTTTGGGATACTAAAAGATGATTCGTACTGAGTTCTTAATATTTCAGATACTTCTGTCAGATCATGAGATAAAGCACTGTCTTCATTTTTCAAAGGTCCGATAGTCGCATGGTTTTTCGACTTCCGTTTTGCAAAATTATAGAAGTACTTTGAGTTAACCTTTATCGCTTCTATAGCGTCGTCTTCTTTTTCTGTATGCTTCTCAATTAGGTCATGTATGACACAATCGATACTCTGCAGTTTACCATTTAATATTTTCCTGATATTATAATCTTTATAGTTACTTAATTTTGTAGTCACTCTTTTTCTCTTTTGGAACAATTACCTCTTTTGTCTCTCGAACCAGCTTCTCTTTCGTCTTTGTTGTATTTCTGGGACATGTCTTTCCACAATTTCCAGCGTCTTTTCCTCTAAGGTCACTAGCATCTCTTCCGTTGTCTTGGCCTCGAAGATGGTTTTCCAATCTATTACTGCCATGCTGGATGTCACATCTTCCCAGTTTATAGCTTTGGAGTGAAAATTAAAAATTTCGAATTTGCTTCTTCCTGTTGTGCGTGTTCTTTCCTTTCCTGGTGCTTTTATATTAGTTGTTATTTCAATGATGTTGTGGTCTGATATCATAGTTGGGGATATTTCTACATTATCAATTAGATTACTGTTGTTTGTGAATACCAAATCTAGGCAGTTGTTCCTGAATAAGAATAGGTTTTATAAGTAAGTACATTAAATTAATCTACTTTATTTGTGTATATATACACCTCTTCTTACGTGGAAATGAAAATACCACATACTAACTGGCATTTCACATTTTGACGCGCACTCAAAAGAAAAAGAAAAGAAAGAAAGCCGATATTACTATGTAAAATCCTGATACAGGCATATCTGTATGCACGCACGTGTGATATTCATTTTACCAGTTGAAATTTTTAACTGAGAAAGATTCAGGAACAGTGGGTAAAAATGAAGAAAAGAATAAAAAAAAATCCCTCATTCAAAGCAATGTTGTCGACTATGCAAGGCTGATACCCTCGTTTTATGAGGCAGACTACGTGGTCAAATTACAATTCTTATCCCCTCTTCTTGTAATGAAACGATATGGGGCCGGTCATGAATAATGACTATCTAAAGAATAGTTTGAAGCCTAATAAATTAATTAAATATGCGTTCTATTTTCCGTAGATTTCTTTTTAAATCTTACAATGGGTGCGTGCATGAACTTACTTGAGAAAAGTCCACGGAGGATAAACCAACTATTTCATAGTTCATTAGTATAAAGTCGTAATTTTACAGGATTCCTATGTAAGGAAAAAAATTGCACAGTATGAAAGTGCCTCAAGCATGGTCTAATCACACAATAAAAGGCACATTTTCTTAAGTAAGCTGTTATTCTAGTAGAAAAATGTTGGTATGGTAAACAATGGATTTTTTTCCATTTATATCTATTACATATTTATCCATTTATATTTTTTAATTAATTCTATTTATTTTATGTATCACGCGTAACTTTACATCATTACTTTCACAAAATGAAATACATATCTTGGAAAACATGTAAACCAACCAGTTTATTTCAAATTACCTATCTATCTATCTCTCTATCTATCTATCTATCTATCTATCTACCTATCTCTTTATCTATCCATTTATTTATCTACTGTGTATATCTCTCTATCTATTTTTGTACCTAAATATCTACCTATCCATATATCTCTATAATCTATCTATCTATCTATCTATCTATCTATCTATCTATCTATCTATCTATCTATCTATCTATGCTATTAATATTTTAATCTTTTTTATCGCATCAAAAGCCTTTAATTTCGATTGGTCGTATGATTCTTATTTAAGATTTAATTATTTATTCCCATAACATTTTATAAACATCCTTGTATCAGATTATCGCAGAGTTCCGACTACAAATTATTGCAATATCATATACGAAATAAAGCCGCTTCTGACAGTATCGTAACACTGCTTCCTTTCGAACAGCGAAGTTAAGCGACATTGCGTCTGGGTAATAGTTGGATGGCGGACCATCCTCTGAGTCCAGATCATGTAACGACTCGTTGTTCGGATTCCTCGTACCTTTTTAAATAAATTACCCAACTTAGCTAACCTAACCTTACCTTTTTGCCTAACTTATAAAGTTCCATACATAACCCAACCTCATTCTTCTATGTATATTACGTAACATGACGTCACTAATGACGTCATTTTTTCTGATTACCTAACATTGTTTAATTTCTTTAAAGTTAATATAACGAATAGAAATAATAATAATAATAATAATAATAATAATAATTAAAAAGAAAAATAGACTAAAATAAAAATACAAGTAGTGAAATAAGCGATGTTGATATGTAGTGGAGTTACGGACGAACGATTTCATGCCATGAAACCCATAGTTTAGATGACTTGCGGCAGGACTGATGAATAGCTTGGGTAATTAAGCTGGCTGAGTTTGAATGATTTCATTAGACTTTATTGGGTACGTCATGTTACCCTCAGGAGGCTCGAGATATTGTAGTTCGTAAACATTTGCGAAGCTGAACATCTTATGTAGCATTTTAAAAGATCTGTTACAAAGTTATACGTTTATATTTTTATCTAATTGTACCCTCATACCCATTACATCGCGGGGAGTTACAACGTAAAGCACCTCTGGAACCAAAAGCGTTGTTTTTCCTTGAGTGATGAAATGTCGCCAGGTTGTTGTTAACTTTCATCATATTGTAGCCCAATGGTCAATGCCCGGGTCTCTGAGTCAGAGGGCCCGTGTTCGAATCATGATGGAGGGGATAAACTTTGTATGCAAAAATGCGCGGTTATTCGTTTATATTTCTAGCTTATGGTACACTTTAATTTTTTGTTTTGCATTATACAAAATCGCGCGTATTCATGTATGATATACCATCTATGGTTCTCCAGTGCTGCACTAGAGATTTGAATAAAATGCTGCTATTAACTCAAGTGCAGGAGGTTAGTACAGAAAATACCTCTGGACGGGAAAGCGTTATATGTTGACTCAAATGTTGAAATATATACCAGTTCGTATTAACTTTTACCTTGTCGTAGTGTGATTGGTCAGTGTTCTCGCCTTCTGTTAAGATGTGCTGGGTTCGAATTCTAGTCAGGGTGTATGTGTGTGACATTTTTGCATTTTCCAAACCGTGCGTTTTCATGCATGATATTTCATTCTTATACGAGTATACACTGAACAGTAGAAAAATCGGCCCACGTGGAATATCGCGAAAAGCAAAAGTGGGCAAGCTTCTATTTATAAAAGTTTTAAAATTCGAAAATATAGTCTATGAGGCAACCAAATAACGAAACAAAACAACGCCAGTTGCGAACACACTAGCTGTAACGAATATTTTACTTCTTTTAAGAATTCGACAGTCTGACATTCAGTTGCTCTTAGATTGCTAGTACCACTTTTTTCTTCCACTAGTGGGAGTAGGCATTGCGTTTAGTAACAGATAAACTTCTAATTCTTTTGGGTTTCAGAATTGGACATTTACAATGGATTTGAGTGCCGTGAACGTCGCAAGAGTGGTCGCCCTAATTGAAGATGGTCAGAGCCAGCGTTACGTCGCCGATGCACTAGGAATTCCAAGAACAACGGTTCGACGTGTCTACCAACGTTATGTGGAGACAGGAGAGTACACCCGAAGACCAGGATCTGGAAGATCGCGCTGCACATCTGCCCGTGACGATCGTTTCATCGTCTTGAGTGTTTTGCGAGATCGTCACGTAACTGCCACAAACGTTCGCAATGAGCTAGAAATGTCTCGAGACGTCAGTGTATCGGAACGAACCGTTAGAAGGAGACTTATGGAAAGTGGCTTACATGCTAGACGTCCAGCAATGGGTCTGGAATTGCTCCCACACCACCGCAATGCTAGTCTTACTTTCGCTCGTGAGCATGTCAATTGGACTATGGTCCAATGGGGACGAGTATTGTTCACGGACTTTCTCCTGTTCTTCTCCACACTCTTTCCCGTCCATCGGATGTTCAAAGATTAATCACTCCATATATAATATATATATATATATATATATATATATATATATATATGTGTGTGTGTGTGTGTGTGTGTGTGTGTGTGTATGTGTGTGTGTGTGTGTGTGTACGCCAGTCAGATATCAGTGTGTATAATTATCTTTCAATTGTGCGCAGCATGAATTCCTATGCCATTTTAATCATTCATTTAAATCATTCAATAACTGAATGGAACGCAGAAGTGTTTGAAACAAAGAATTTTTATATTCTTCGTGTAATCCACATACGAACGCAAAATATTTTTTGAATAACATCAATAAGCCCGATGATAAAAATTGCGAAACAAGAAAACTTTATTTTAATTCTTGCATTCAAGAATTTTTTTTTAATTGAATTCAATTACTTTTATTAACTAATAAAATAAATACGATTCTTTTACAATTTATAATTTACATAAATAATTCTGAAGCTGGACTATTTATTTTATTTAATTTGACCCTTAAGCTTTACGTCTTACTGGGCTCTTAATTAAAAATAAAAATGAGAGTTATTATTAATAATACGTAATTATTAATAATACATAAATCATGAATAAGAATTATTAATTAGGGTGTGTATTAATCTTGAATTATTATTATCGATATAAAACAAATGAAGTCATTATTGAAGGTATGATATCAATACTATACAAAGAAATCAATATTAGACATGAGAGCTAAGAGATGAACAATCACGAGTAATATACCTTTAATCCTAGCTTACGGACGAGAAATTAATAAACAACAGTAATGTACATTTAATCCTAGATTTTTATTAGTATTCCATTATTAATCGAAATTTCAATTTGGTTTTAAACGAATTTACATTCACAATATTTTTTATATCAGCATTTAACTCATTCCATAGTTTCAATCCAATGAAAATGCGTAATTATCGTAATTTTCGAGATAAATTCAATCTAAATTGAGGTATAACATGCTTTGATCTATTTCTGGTCTGACATAAGTAGATTTCTTGATAAATTACAAAATATTTATTTACCCATTGTAATTTAATGATTTTGTTCTTACACTTGTAAATAAAAATAAAATGTGCCACTTTCATTACATCATTGAGTTTTAGTAGTTTTAGTTTAAATAATGTGCTGGAATGATCAAGGAAATCAGCATCAGATAATAACCTTATTGCACGTTTTTGGATGACAAAGATACTGTTTAGAGCAGTGGTGCACAAACTTTTTTGATGTGAGGGCCAAACCAGCCATCTGTTTTATATGTAGGGGCCAGATATATAGATATTCTATTTTTTATAAATATGCATTTTTATAACCAGGGGTAATATTTCAGATTTTTCGTTGGGTAGCTACCCTTTTCATGTGAAAAATGTGAATTGAAAAGACACGTGGGGGCCACATTTGGCCCGCGGGCCAGGGTTTGTGCATCACTGGTTTAGAGCGTTGTTAGAGGAGTTTCCACAAACAAGGGTGCAGTATGTTATATAAAGAAGAACAAGAGTATGATACAGAATTTTAAAAAAACCTGTTTAGGGACTACATTTCTAAGTTTAAACATTATAGCAACGCTCCTTGAAATCTTTTTGAGATATAATTTACATGATCACTCCATTTATTAGTAAAAATCATTAAATTTGTTTTAGTTGTATTTAGGAAGAGTTTATTGGTAGTCAACCATTTCATTATATTGATAAATTCTAATTTAACTATATTGTTAGCTGAATTAACATCTTAGCAAGAAAAAGACACATTTGTATCACCTGCAAACATTATGAAGTTAAAGTATATGAGATGAACGTGGTAGGTCATTTATATATAATAAAAATAACAGTGGACCCAAAACTGAGCCCTCTGGTACACCATGTTTGATAAGCGCTTTAGTAGAGCAGACCTTATTTACTGATACAAAATGATATCTCTTGGACAACTAACTTTTAAACCAATCATTGATTGCTCCTCTAAAGCCGTAAAAATATAATTTGTTAAGTAAAATATTTTAATCATAAGCGTAATGACACCCGTGTTCATTAGCTTTAGTCATTAAATCCCTAAAACTTCTGAACATTAAAAACTGGAGTCCATTCTGAAGTATATTTTTTTCCAAAATGAAAATATCACTACTAGTTTGCACGACTATTAGTGTATCCGTCATAATTTCTTACAATTTTTGTAAGAATTATAATGGCGAATTTACGTCCAGATCTATCTATCTTCTATCTATATATATATATATATATATATATATATATCTATATATTATATATATATTATATAATTATATATATATATATATATATACACACACACACACACACATTACATATGTTGTAGCTTTGATCACATGGTCAGATGTAGTTAGTACGGTTGTAAAAAGGATAACCAGAGTTAAATAAATCATTAAGTAATAAATATACTTTAGTTAATAACTTTGATATATAATTTTACGTAAATGATATGCAAAAATGAGAAACAGAAAGAGGAAAAAGAAAAACTGGAAGAGTGCAAGAAATACTGAAAGATTGAATGAAAGTAAATAACAGAGATAAAAAAAGAAAACAATAACAAAGTGACAGTGGTCGAATTGGGAAGAGATGGAAGGTAGGGTTAACAACTTTTAAATTTCAAAGTACCGGAGATGCAAGCTCGATCGCCCAGTCAATCCGACGGGGAGCAATTAAATAGTGCCATTTTATTATTTGCAGACGCTTATTAGCCGGAGTTGTGGTTCTTGAATGACTTCCTTACTGAATAATATATTAAAGCGAATTAAAAAGAAAGTTTCAAATTTTAATTTTTTTATATAAATTGAGAGCGGGAGGTGTCGTCTCCGGTTTTACTTTAAAAATAAAACCGGAGACTGACAAAGAAAACCAGAGAGTTGGCAACCCAAATGTGGGAAGGTGGAATCCTTGTAGTTCCTAAAATGTCTTAGTAGTGGCCATCCTTTTGTTATAAATTCGTCCACACCATCAGATCGTCCTCCCCCTCTGAATGAACTGGTCTGCGTGATTTGAATTTGGAATTCATATAGGCTATAAGATCAGTAGAATTTACAAAGGAATTATGAACAAGGGTGTTACACAGAATGAAGAATTTGTTTCGATTGCCAATTTACCAAACATGTTTGAGACCATCCCTCCATTTATGTAAAGCCATTTTGCATGGAGATAGAGGGAGAGAGAGAGAGATTACATATTTAAAAAAGGTGACGTAACCAGGGCCGGATTTTCCAATAGGCAACATAGGCCATTGGCCTAGGGCCCACCAGTAACTGGGGGCCCACTGGGGACCTCCTACAATCCCTTGACACAAACAGTATCATTGACAAATTTGCCATAGAAAAAAGCAGGAAAAAGTCATTTTGAACTTCACATAGTTGTGCTTGCAAAATTTATTATGCTTCAGTTTCATTGTATTTTCCATTATTCCTATGTGTAAGATGTACATGATATGGAACTTGATTTACTTTGATGTACTTGATATGGAACTAATTTGATTAAAAATTATTAATGTGTAATGTATACATTATGTTGTAATTCTTATTGCAAATTTATTATGCTTCAATTTGACTGTTTTTTTCCATTATTCTTTGTGCAAGAATAAGTTGTACATGATATAAAACTAATTTGAATAAAATTATTGATGCGTTACATTATGTTGTAATTCTTTTTTTTTTTACATTACAAAATTACGATATATATATATATATATAATTTTTTTTGGGGGGGCACTGATAAGGTTTGGCCTAGGGCCCACAAGCAAGTAAATCCGGCCCTGGACGTAACATCAACTCTAAATTACAGCATGCATTTTTGGAGCAGCGTTCTGAAATAAACAATAGATTTAGGAAAGAGTTGTTAAAAATGAGACACACACACACACACACACACACACACACACACACACACACACATTGAATGAACGCCATTTCTCTGTGTTTCTAATTTTTAAAAGTATGAATATTTTCATGATTCATATGTACGAGACCAATGATGAATAAATCAAACAAAATAGTTCATGAATATTTCGACATTACTCTTGACCAAATATCTTTCATAAATAACAGTAAAATTTACTCTCCAAAGGTCAACTTTAAAGAGTGAAAAAAATACCGAAATCTTGAAACTGATGTAAAGACATTCCTAAAATATGACCTAGATTATGAGTTATTAATCAATTAGGAATAGCTAGCTGAAATCCACATATTGATGACGCTTAAAATTAGATACTACTGGCATTACTGCTTAAGTATAATAGTTTTCGTACATGATACACTGCTAGTTTACATTTAATAATTAATAAAACTGACAATTTCATAAATGTATTTAATTCCCAAATAAATGTAAAATATTACTTATCTTTCTCAAATGTAAAAAGCCTCCACACGAAACTGTCGCATTTCGTCAGTGACTTCCGTCTGACGATCAGAAATTAATAATAAAAATAGTAAAATTATTAAATAAATTTATTATTATTAAATATGGCATGAAACTGTGTCCAAATACTTAATAATTCTAGTAATACGGCCATATCTTGATGGAATTGTACGACGATGGAGGTGCCATAACAAATGTTAGATTTCGGCGTAGTCGGTTCCTATCTTCAGAAATGAAGATGCAAGTATGTGGTAAAAGTATACTATATTTAAAGTATTCAACTGCTTGATCTCTGGTAAATGATCCTCATAATCCTAGTATTAGTAAGTTTATAGGAACGTTTTTAAATTTTCAGCATTTCACCTCAGTAGAATGGGTGCAAAATGGACGAGTGCAAGAACGTTGCAAAGGGGTTGTGCAACAAGGGGTAGGGGTTATGCAATGAAGGGGGAGGGGTTATGCAACATCAATGTTGCATGGCTTATGCGACATCAATGCTGCAAAGGGGGGGTAGGGCTATGCAACATCTCAGTGCTGCCAAGGAGGAGAGGGGAGGGAGCTTCGGGGGGAGAAGGGAGGATGACCTTCCCCCAAAGGGGTAGCCTTAGCCTAAGAGAGGAAGAGAAAGGAGAAGGAGGAGGTCTTTGGGGAAGAGGGGTGGGATGTCCTCACCCCCAAAGGGAAACCTAACCTAAGCCTTAACCTAAGAAGGAAGGAGGTGTTCGCCTGGCTGGAGCCAGACGCATTATGAACATCCAGGGGCCAAACTGTTGTTATATAGAGGGTCGTGAGTTGCCAGATACCACTTATTTATATATGGAGGCGGTTACCAGATACCACCATTTATTTTAATTTTTATTTAGATGAGTTGCCAAATAATGTTTTTATTTATATATGAAGGGATGGAGTATAACACTGGTCAACACTAATTTTATTGCCGATCATATTAGAGTGATTTTGGGGTAACTTTGTGGTGCTGATTCCGAATATGACATCGGTTTTGCTAGATTGGCTCTAATTTATGAGATAATTGGTACCCCATTGAAACACGTAAAAATGCAAAAAATTTAATGTTCAGGCGGAGCCTACTTACAAATCGCATTGAAATTGTCTCAAATCATACAAAAGTAAACACATAAAATACATAATGGCATTTTATTCGGTCTCACTATCTAGAATGTTCCGGTAGTTTCCCATATGCACGCGTTATGGTTACGTTTCCTATTAATTGAGGGTATTCATTATCTCAAGAACTAGAGCCAAATCGGAAAGACTACTTTCATTTTGGAATTCAGCAACCCCAAAATACCCTAAATTCGTACGAATTTCCTTGGCAACGAAAAAAATTTTTTTTGTTGTTGACCTGTGTAATCATCAAAATAATAGTTCAGGCGAAATATATACACACAATTATATTAGATAATTAAATATATTGAAAATTTATCAAAATACTTTAGGTTCCACTGCGCAAAACACTAAACTCGTACATAAACGAGTCTACAGGCACATCATTATTGCTTTGCACTACACAGTAAATACGATTATTTCACCGTTTCACCGACCAAGTTATAGAGAGTTCTATACTTGATGTAATTGGTCTTCATTTCGTACAATACTATTTTTGTGCCCGCTTTACTTTCGGATGGTGAGTTATCTTTAAACGAATTTAATCAAAAGCACACACAAAGAGGCGTTCGTTGGACAAAACATCAAATACAAGTTTATAAACACTCCTTTTCCGCAGATCAATTTATAAGATAAACATCGCAAATGCCGACTCTTTTGTCTCAACAGGGCCAAAAACATGGGTACGGGTGAGCGTGGGCGAGGATATGAAATATATCGTGAAGGCTAAGGGTATAATATATATATATAATATATATATATATATATATATATATATATATATATATATATACTGTACAGGGTGGGCGGAAAGTAGCTCCCTAATTTAAATTACATATAAATTATGTATAAATTGTGATTGTATTGTCATATTGTTATGGTGTGTTCTCTAAAGTGGTAGAATTGTAACGGTAATCTTTTTTTCTCTAAAATGTTCTCTTTGTGTTCTCTAAAGTGGTACAATTGTAACGTTCCTTTTTTTTTTCATTTCAGATTGAAGGGTAACATGGCTGAGCGTTTAACACTGCAGGAGCGTGCCCAGTTGGCGGCACGGTACGAAGTTTGGCAATCTGTCGTTCGAGTTCAAAGATGTGGCGGGCCATTCACGGACCACGTGCCCAAGTGGACCCGAAAACATCAAGAACTGCCACTCGAAGCTCATGACCACGGGGTCTGTGGCAGATGTTCGAAGATGTGGTCGCCCTTCGACATCCAGGGCCCAGGAGACGGTGCAGGCAGTTCAGGAAATGTTCGCACGGAGTCCACGAAAGTCAACTCGCCAGGCAGCTCGGGAAAGTGGACTCTCCCGCTACTCAGTGCGAACTGTGCTGAAGAAGGAGCTGAAACTGGCGTGCGTGGAAGCCGCATTACTGCCAATCTCTCTCGGACGAGGACTGCGACATTCGCATGGAGTTCGGGGAAATCATGCTGGCTTGGCATGAAGACTGGCCCCATCTCTTCCGCAACATCCTCTGGAGCGACGAGGCGGTGTTCCACGTCGGAGGCTTTGTCAACCGCCACAATTGCCACTACTGGGCAGGAGAGGATCCCATGGTTACCGCTGAAAAACGGCAGAATCGGTTCAGTGTAACGGTGTGGTGTGGTATGACCTCAGATCAGGTTGTGGGCCCGTTCCTTCTGCGCAACACCATGAATGCTGAGCGGTACCTTGCTATGTTGCGAAACGAGGTCTGGCCGGTTGTCAGCACATGGGAGAACATCGACGATCTGATATTTATGCAAAGATGGCGCCCCTCCGCACTTCGCTCTTGTTGTCCGTGAGTGGCTGGATGCCCACTTCCCTGGGCGTTGGATGGGTCGTCGTGGTCCACATCAATGGCCAGCCAGGAGCCCCGACTTGACACCGTGCGACTTCTTTCTTTGGGGGTGGGTAAAGGAAGAAGTCTACCGCACCAAACCGAGGACATTGGAAGAACTGGAGGACCGAATTCGGGAAGTCATGTCCTCCATCCCGCCGGAGTTCCTGCTAAAGTCAGTGGACGCCATTCCTGGGCGGCTCCAGAAGCTGGTGGAAAGAGTTGGAGCCCACATTGAATTTTAGAGAAAACCTACCATGTATGCCTACCTTTTCATATTATTTCTTCTGAAATAAATGGATAATATACGTATTTTTTTACCAATCCAAAATAGGGATTGGTAAATTAAACCATCATGGCCTTAACTGCACTCCTAACCTAGCTTAACTCGTCGACAGAATACAGAACTATGTAGCAACATCGCTACACGGAAGAACCTCTCTCGAATACCAGTTATTGTCTTCAATATTGTAAATACTTATTTTCTGTATAAACGCTTGTGTACGTGAAATAATTAAATGGTTAAATTTTTAATGAAAGAGAAAATTTGGTACTTAAAACTGTTGACTCGTGGATATAGCTTTTCATTCTTACATTCTTAGCTGGCGTTTGTGTTTTCGCCAAATTGAGAGACTTAATCATTTACGTGTTCGTAGACATAAAAACCTATTTTACTTGCATATGAATTAAATTGTACACAGCGTGGATATGAGAAGTAGACAATGTGGACCACCGTTTCCCTATAAACCATGGCAAAAACACTGAGATCGAGGGTTCTATTCCCGATTACGCAGGTTAATAATACAGGAGTTTATTCCTGTGATTATCTAGTGATATTTCCTTAAGTGATGATTGCACAATGTATATTCCAACCTTAAAAAATGAGAATGCGGCGTAAGACAATAAAAATAAACTATAGCTTTCTCTCTCTCTCTCTCTCTCTGTATCACACAAATATTTTAAGAACTTACCAAAAGATATATTGTATAAAATAATGGAAAAGTAGTATTTCCATCCTCTAATAAAGGTACATCTATATAGAAACACTTAAAGCGTACACGACACTGATCCCCACAAGGAAAAAGAAAAATTATTCCAAGGCTTTTAGTGTATTCAGAAGTACACCTCGTCAGAGAATGATTCTCTCTTTTGCGTCGTAATTTCATTGAGATTATTCAAGCTCATATTCAGGGCCTACATTATCTATAAGATCTGTGGCACGTGGAACACACAGCCTTCAGAAGATGTGAACAGTTCCTCTGTGGATCAGTTCAAGTAAAGGATAGATGAATCTTGCACACTATTTGAAGGTGTAGGAATTTTTCCCTGGCGCCGCTACTAGTAACAACTCCACGGTATGGAAAGCATTGCTTTTTGAGGTACTTGTTGTCCTTGTAACTCTCTCTCTCTCTCTCTCTCGAAGACGCTGGAAAATATGGAAGACATGTCCCAAAAATACATCAAAGGGGGCAAGAGAAACAGGTTCGAGAGACAAAAGAGGTCACTGTTGAGAACTCCAACATACAGTGGACCGATATATGAAATCATTGTGGAAGGAGCAAAGTATGTTAATACCATTCGTACTAATGGTTTTATGATACATTTTTAATTATATATATATATATATATATATATATAATATATATATATATATATATATATATATATATATATATATATATATATATATATATATTAAAAATGTATCATAAAACCATTAGTACGAATGGTATTAACATACTTTGCTCCTTCCACAATGATTTCATATGTATCGGTCCACTGTATGTTGGAGTTCTCAACAGTGACCTCTTTTGTCTCTCGAACCTGTTTCTCTTGCCCCCTTTGATGTATTTTTGGGACATGTCTTCCATATTTTCCAGCGTCTTCGAGAGAGAGAGAGAGAGAGAGAGTTACAAGGACAACAAGTACCTCAAAAAGCAATGCTTTCCATACCGTGGAGTTGTTACTAGTAGCGGGCGCCAGGGAAAAATTCCTACACCTTCAAATAGTGTGCAAGATTCAATCTATCCTTTACTTGAACTGATCCACAGAGGAACTGTTCACATCTTCTGAAGGCTGTGTGTTCCACGTGCCACAGATCTTATAGATAATGTAGGCCCTGAATATGAGCTTGAATAATCTCAATGAAATTACGACGCAAAAGAGAGAATCATTCTCTGACGAGGTGTACTTCTGAATACACTAAAAGCCTTGGAATAATTTTTCTTTTTCCTTGTGGGGATCAGTGTCGTGTACGCTTTAAGTGTTTCTATATAGATGTACCTTTATTAGAGGATGGAAATACTACTTTTCCATTATTTTATACAATATATCTTTTGGTAAGTTCTTAAAATATTTGTGTGATACAGAGAGAGAGAGAGAGAGAAAGCTATAGTTTATTTTTATTGTCTTACGCCGCATTCTCATTTTTTAAGGTTGGAATATACATTGTGCAATCATCACATATAAATTATGTATAAATTGTGATTGTATTGTTATATTGTTATGGTGTGTTCTCTAAAGTGGTACAATTGTAACGGTAATCTTTTTTTCTCTAAAGTGTTCTCTTTGTGTTCTCTAAAGTGGTACAATTGTAACGTTCTTTTTTTTTTCATTTCAGATTGAAGAGTAACATGGCTGAGCGTTTAACACTGCAGGAGCGTGCCCAGTTGGCGGCACGGTACGAAGTTTGGCAATCTGTCGTTCGAGTTCAAAGATGGTGGCGGGCCATTCACGGACCACGTGCCCAAGTGGACCCGAAACAAAACAATCAAGAACTGCCACTCGAAGCTCATGACCACGGGGTCTGTGGCAGATGTTCGAAGATGTGGTCGCCCTTCGACATCCAGGGCCCAGGAGACGGTGCAGGCAGTTCAGGAAATGTTCGCACGGAGTCACGAAAGTCAACTCGCCAGGCAGCTCGGGAAAGTGGACTCTCCCGCTACTCAGTGCGAACTGTGCTGAAGAAGGAGCTGAACTGGCGTGCGTGGAAGCCGCATTACTGCCAATCTCTCTCGGACGAGGACTGCGACATTCGCATGGAGTTCGGGGAAATCATGCTGGCTTGGCATGAAGACTGGCCCCATCTCTTCCGCAACATCCTCTGGAGCGACGAGGCGGTGTTCCACGTCGGAGGCTTTGTCAACCGCCACAATTGCCACTACTGGGCAGGAGAGGATCCCATGGTTACCGCTGAAAAACGGCAGAATCGGTTCAGTGTAACGGTGTGGTGTGGTATGACCTCAGATCAGGTTGTGGGCCCGTTCCTTCTGCGCAACACCATGAATGCTGAGCGGTACCTTGCTATGTTGCGAAACGAGGTCTGGCCGGTTGTCAGCACATGGGAGAACATCGACGATCTGATATTTATGCAAGATGGCGCCCCTCCGCACTTCGCTCTTGTTGTTCGTGAGTGGCTGGATGCCCACTTCCCTGGGCGTTGGATGGGTCGTCGTGGTCCACATCAATGGCCAGCCAGGAGCCCCGACTTGACACCGTGCGACTTCTTTCTTTGGGGTGGGTAAAGGAAGAAGTCTACCGCACCAAACCGAGGACATTGGAAGAACTGGAGGACCGAATTCGGGAAGTCATGTCCTCCATCCCGCCGGAGTTCCTGCTAAAGTCAGTGGACGCCATTCCTGGGCGGCTCCAGAAGCTGGTGGAAAGAGTTGGAGCCCACATTGAATTTCAGAGAAAAACTTACCATGTATGCCTACCTTTTCATATTATTTCTTCTGAAATAAATGGATAATATACGTATTTTTTTACCAATCCAAAATAGGGAGCTACTTTCCGCCCACCCTGTATATATATTATATATATATATATATATATATATATATATATATATATATATGTATGGTGAATTTCGCAATAAAATACATGAAATAAATATATGATGCAAACCCACGAGGAAAAAGAAAAATATGCAATAATGAAGCTTAAATAGTATGCAACATGACGCCTAACCATTTCTATGTCACACTCCTCGCCCAGATGATGTAGTGACCCATGGTTCGGGTGCCAGGTAAAGATGTAGCCCCTCCGTCATATGACTTTAGATGTTGCACTGAGGCTATTCCTTATTATTTCCAGATCTCCGAAATCTTGCATAATTACATATTATACTCGTGTTTTTCAGTTTTGCGTACAGTGTTTATGATCTTTAATTCCCTTATATATATATATGTATATACACACACACACACACACACATATATATATATATATATATATATATATATATATATATATATATATATATATATATACACACATCTTTTATATTTTATTCATATATACAGATTTATCCAGATACACTGTTGATTTATGTGAAATTTCCATTTTGTTTTGAAAGTGTAATTTAAAATATACAACGAAGAGGAAATAATATCATAATTAGTTTTATTTTTATTGATTAGATAATGCATGTAGATTTAATTAATTTCGTCAATATTATTCTCGTCAAATATTACAGTGGACAAGCTAGAGTTAGCTTCCCCGTAGCCTGAATCTTCGCGTCTCACTATTCGTATTCGTGGAAATCAGAATTCGGGGGTTCGTCCCCTGCAGGAGGACAAATATGGTGTACCATCAGATCTTCAGATGGCGGTCTACATCTCGCATATACCCACTCGATTTCTGAGTCTGGTGATGGTGATGGAATGTTCGATGCTTGTAAACGGTTTACGTCGCATGACTCACACGAGCAAGCTGCAGATATTGACGATGGCTCCTCTCCACTCGTATCTGAAAATTCTAGCCTAAAGGTTGAAAAATAGAAATGTTAAAGCTTGTTAAATACATGACGCATGTTCTTAATATACGTAATTTATTTTCTATGAAATTATCACATCTTTTGATTATGAGTTATATGTATTTTATATAGAAATTAATGAAAGATCTATTGATTTTCATAAAAATATCATTGTAGTTATAGTTTTAAAGACAGAAGTTTTATACCTTGGTATCTTTCTGGGTGGCGTGTAATCTGTTGAGAATGATTCTTCTCTACTCCGACGCAATGTCGGATTTACTCTAGATTGTGTTGAAGTACTTGGATGTTCCCCCTCAAATACACGAATTGATTCGCTGAAATACAAGGTAATAAGAATACGAAATCTCGCTGCTGATAATTCATTTTACACTAGCATAAATAAGTATCATTGCAGTCTATTAATTATTGTTCTCAGATTGAATTAATAATCATGCAACTAATATATACACTGCTTTAATATGGTTAGCTTAAACAGATAACACTACTATACTTCACATAAGACCTCCAAAACGCATAGCTAATTAAAATATATGCATAAATTCACCGATATGTCTGATACAGAGATTTTGACAATATGCGTTAAGAAACAGTTTTGTCTAGTATATTTTTCTTCATGAAAATAGACAATTTTATGAAACGCCAATTGACACATGATTATTTAATAATCATTGACAAGTAATTAAAGTATAACATATATTCAATACATATAATAATAAAATAAACATATCTTTACGATAAAACTTCTTTTTTTCTTTTTTTATTTGATTGCACTTTCAAACAACTCATTATAAAGGACGTAGAAATATTAGCTAACCTTGAACGTTTTTTGCTCCTCTTTAAACGTTGCCTCCGTCTCGTACGCAATATATCAGTATAATTTCCGCACTCTTCACTGCTTAAATCGGCGAAGTTGCATCTGTCCACGTCACTACTGGAATAACAATAAGTAAAAACAAGAGTGTAATAACTGTACTTATACCGATTATACATAAATGTGTTGTATGTCCTTTGTTCCTTTAAAATGTTAGCTACGTGAAATGCATCATTTCCGTCTACTACATCGTGAATTGAAATTATACCAGTATGCAGGAATTAATATTTAAAATTTTTTTTTTTTTTAATTCTAGAACGATTTATCATCATTACACAATCAAAAACATGCGTTAGAATGAACATTCAATACAAGAGTATGCAATAATATAGCAAATATATTACTCATCTACAATTTCGTTGATGAAGATATAAGTTTACCAAAAAAACCAACCTACCTTTCTTTATAACCAATGCTGTGGAAAGCAGCCATGCTGTATCAAGATCTTTCTGGTTCTGTGACAAACACTGAACTGATGTAAGTATGGTATCAGTCGCTATGCATATATGTACTTTGTACCCCGGGGGTAATCTGATATTGATTCACCCATACATCGTGGGGTATACGGTATACCCCTCCCTCGCAGGAAAGATCTCCGTTAGGCCTATATATATATATATATATATATATACAGCTTTACAAATGCCTGAGGATAAGTTTTGGTGTATATAAGCGTGCGTAACTACGCTTTATGTTCTGTTTACTTTGAAATCAATGATTGACTAAGTCACTTCATCAGAAGCTGGTAAGCTAAAGAAAACATATTTCAGAGACTGGTTAGTTTTACATTCACAACTAGATTTATCTATCAACAGACAGTTAAAGTAAAGATATGTATTCGTATTCTCTGTTTTAAAATATAAATTAATAACCACGCATTAAATAGACTAATATATATATATATATATATATATATAATATATATATATATATATATACTGGCTATTTAATGATGAGCTTAATTCACATTCTTTCTCGAGAAAGTAAACGATATCTTTAATTCGTTACCGGTGAATAAATTAATGTACATACGAAATAATTTATTACTATAAACTCTTTTCACTTCATTTTCAGATCAATGGAGAAGCAAGCATCTGAAGATCGTTTGATAATATCCGAATCACAAATACAGCGCATAAGAATACTGGTTAAAGATGTTGATGAAAGATGTCGAGGCACTGATACGGTAATGATTGTTCATAATCTTAGATACCATCCGTCCACATTATACACTCGTATTTTAAAAGTGCATTCATTAGAATTTATGCCCTTTTTATGTATGAATATGTTAATTAGATAAAACCTTTCACAATAACGTGATATTCTTTGTTTTTTCCAGGAGTTATATTATAAAACCCGACAACTACGAAGGTAATATGTTAGCCGAGACTGTGACTGCAGATGATTGGGAGGATGTCCCGTTATACGGGACATCTGATAAATTAGCAGACAACGACGACAAACACCTTGTGGAGTTCTCATCGGAAGAACCAAAAATTATCGATGAAAAAAACGAATATGCTAAGCAGACCCTACGTGGTGTCATATTTGACAGTTCCTCAGAAGCTCCCCACACCTCCGAATTTGAGCGACGGATTTTATCACCCGACGGGCAGGCCGAAGAAGACAACACATATTTTATTGAATATACGCCAGAAGAAAAGAAGCTTATACTGGCTTTGGTACTGAGGGCTGAAGCTATGCCATCTCCATACTGGTGTTCGTACTGATCAACCAAATATCGAGGTTATTGATCTAATCTCAGATTGCGAAGAGCAGATCCCGTCAGTAGCTTTTTATATTTTCGGTAAATTAGCAATAAACTGCTTCAGAAAGTATAAGTCAAAATGAAAATATTGTGATAAGATTTGTGTGGTGTGCGTAATTTAGAATTGGTTGAGTTATTCCGAAGTGATAAATATTGCATGATTTAAATATAACTTGTTTGCATTCATTTTATATACAGGGTATGTGATTTAACAAAATAGTATATTAGGTTATGAATGCGTTACAAATTTTGGGGACGTAAAATAACTGCGTAGGAATGCAATGTTGAAAATAAATAATGAAAAAAAAGTATCCAAATTTAGCTAGCTTTTTTAATTATTATTTATGTGCTCTACCAACTCGTATTTTCTGGATGAAATGAAATTCGAGTATTCTTTTTTATTGTGCGTTTTTCCATACAATATACAGGGCTATTTAAAATGATTCATCCGATTTCAACTGAGAATATTTCCGTACCTATCAACCGTGCATCAACTAGGCATATACCACATGAAAGAAGAAATCTCCATGTTTTACAAGATCACCGCGAGAGGGCTCCAAAGTCACGCCGTGGCCTAGCCTAGCAACAAACAGTCAGTGTGAAAATGGCGTCCGCACAGTAGAAGGCGTTTTGTGTTGCAGTTTTCGAGCTGTAATTCGGTAGTCACAGTGCAGCGTGAGTTTCGTCGACGTTACAGAACAGATCCACTGTTACTGGATACTGTGTACGTGCCACCGTTGCCTACATCTTTGGATGAGCTCCGAACTCGCATTGTTACTGCCGTAGAGTCAGTGACAACGGACATGCTGGAGCGAGTATGGGAGGAATTCGACTATCGTGTCGACGTTGCTCGTGTAACTAGGGGAAGTCACATAGAGCATTTATGAGGTGAGAGACAAAATTTGGACAGTTTTTCTTTTGGTTGATGTATCACAAATCGCACTGTATTTGTAACATTAAAAAATATTCTCATTTGAAATCAGGTGAATCATTTTGAATAGCCCTGTATATATATATATATTATATATGCTTTACCATGTTATATAAAATAAATATTTTTTACTCTACAACAGGGCTCAGTGTGAAGTTGAAACATCTTCAGCAGCTGAGCATCCGAAACATTCTGCTGTTATCTCTAATGCGACGGCAACGCGTGATGTTGCAAAATAAGATGCGACAACTAGAACCAACGAGAGTGCAGATGGAAAAAACAAGCCTTGTACTTCGTAAGTTGACACACACACAACCATCAATGGTAAAGCAACTCTCTAATTCGACGTCCATTATTTAGTACATAATTGTCTTATTACGTGTACAGTATTTATACAATAACAACCTTTTAACGGAAAAGTTCAAGATTAATTCATTTATTCCGATCGTGAAAAACATTATTACTATTCCGTATGAGTTAAGGATATTTTTATTTTTCTTCTCACACCCATAGGAAACGGAAGCTGGATGCTAACGGATATAATAGCATGGATGATTTTGAAATTCCTCCAAAGAAAACGCGCAAACCGTCTCAGAAGGAGGAAAAAATCTATCATACAGGATTCACGGACGATGAGTGTGAATGGTGAAAATTACCACACAGAATGATTTCTGTCCATGGTAATATTTGACGAGAATAATATTGACGAAATTAATTAAATCTACATGCATTATCTAATCAATAAAAATAAAAACTAATTATGATATTTTTTCCCCTTCGTTGTATATTTTAAATTACACTTTCAAAACAAAATGGAAATTTCACACAAATCAACAGTGTAACTGGTTAAATCTGTATATATGTGTGTGTATGTGTATATATATATATAAGGGAATTAAAGATCATAAACATTGTACGCAAAACTGAAAAACACGAGTATAATACGTAATTATGCAAGATTTCGGAGATCTGGAAATAATAAGGAATAGCCTCAATGCAACATCTAAAGTCATATGACGGAGGGGCTACATCTTTACTGGCACCCGAACCATGAGTCACTACATCATCTGGGCGCGGAGTGTGACGTAGAAATGGTTAGGCGCCATGTTGCATAATATTTAAACTTCATTATTGCATATTTTTCTTTTTCCTCGCGGGTTTGCATCATATATTTATTTCATGTATTTGGTTGCGAAATTCACCCTATATATATATATATAATATATATATATATATATATATATTAGGGTAGGTTGATTTTGGAACTGTGATCTTGGACTAGTCTAGATAGAAAGGTATTAATGTATAAAAAACGTTGCACCAACTCATATTTGTGAAAATGATTGTATTTTTGAGGATTGTTAATTATTTTTAAGTTGTAAAATTGCCGAATTTTACGCGTAAAATCGCGCGCGCGGCATTCGCGCAATGTAAACAAACAAAATATCAGACCTTATTTCATCAAAATAATCAATTAAAATTCGGCTTTTTTAACAAAACGATGCTTGAAACTTATTGTAAATGCATTATAGATGTTTATTAGTGTATTATTTTGTATTTTTTAATGATATTTACCTATAAAATGTGTATTAAATTAAGTTATTTTATGATGCGTTCATTTAATTGTGTTTATTTTCAGATATTTCATAAAAATGGGTAAAAAACGGAAGTCTGCTTTGTTAACTCGAAGTGATAGTGCCAAAAAATTCAGTGGCCAGCCTTCCCCTTTGGGTAAAACAGAGCCTCCTACCCTCCGCCAAGTTATTCAGTACAGTTATTTCCTCCAAAACAGCCACCCGGACTTGAACGGCTATGATATTGCTAAAATGATAGCAAAGGATGTGATTGAGATCTGGTAGGCAGTGAACCCGCGGCTGCCCCTGTATGAGGAATATTATGTAGTGAAATTGTGAAATTGGTGGATAAAGTGTGCTTCAAGAAAGCAAAAGAGATAAACAGGAAATCTCTTTCTACAGTCCAGGAGCAGAATCTGGAGGAAAAGCTGGATAAACTTTTTGACATTTCTGCTTGCACCTGTAAGGTACCTGTTCGTCCCTGTGATGACAATGCTGTGAAGTGCAAGAAAGAAAATTGTCAAACACGGCACATAATCTGCACTTGTCCTCCCAGTAAGAAGGTAATGCTATTATTTTTTTAACTTTTAACTGGCCTAACTTAGGTGCGACTGGAGTTCTTCTTGGTGAAGAAGTTGCTAGTGTCTTGGAGTTTAACAGTATTCATACCCTGAAAGCTGTCCTCCTTGACAACACAAATACAAACACTGGCTGGGAGGGAGGCCTTGTAACAGCTCTGGAAAATAAAATTGAGCGGAAATTGCACACCATTGGCTGTTCACTCCATCAGAATGAGCGTCCTTTCAGAGCTGTTTTCAAGCATCTTGATGGCAGTACCAAAAGTCCCATGCTTTCACTGGTCCGCTGGGAAAACTCTGTGAAATGACTACCAAGATCTGCCACAAGTGGAATTCACTAAACTCAGTGGCCCCCTGGATGACATGGAATTTGCTGAGAAGACACTGAATGATCTCAGTAGCGACCAGAGGCTTCTTTTGGAGTATGTGCTTGGAATTTCAGGGGCAAAGTCAACCCAAGATTTGCTGCCTGGAAAATTGGACCATTAAACCATGCAAGATGGTTGACTTTGGCAATTAGATTGATGTGTCTGTGGACCAGAGGTGCTTACCCTCCAGAACTACAGAATAAGCTTTACCAGGCCATCAAGTTCATTGTGGAAGTGTATGCAGTCAGTTGGTTTGAGATCAAAAGGGACAGCAAGTTCCACAATCAGCAGCTGTACATCTTCAACATGATCCAGAGGATCAAGCAGCAGTCTGAAGAAATCCAGGTGTTGCTTTCAAGAACCTGAAGTACAATGCTTTTGCCTTGCTGCCCGAGAATGTTGTGTACTCCATGATGAAGTCTGATGACTTGGAAGTGAGAGAAGCTGCTCTCAAGAAAATTCTGGTAATCAGGTAAGCATTTATTGATTTAAAAAAATGTGAAAAAAAATTTGATTATGGGGATTTATTTAATAAAAAAAAGGCCCGAGTTCTATAAATCTCCATAATCGAATTTTTTTCACATTTTCTTATCCCAATTCCCCCCTTCCCCTCTGATAATGGAAATAATCTTACCTTCTTTCTGAAAAAAATTCGATTATGGGGATTTATAGAACTCGGGTTTTTTTTTTTTTTTAATTTAAGTTTAATTTAAATCAGCAATTCTGAGACTAATAGGGATTAAATCTTAAACTGGAATAAAAAATAAATTAATTATTATTCTTTCAGAAGTGGGAAGCCAGCCAAGAAGAGGCTGAAGAAGATCACAGCCATCAACATTGAAGCTACCCACTGGTCAGAACTAATCAACCTTTCTCAAAGTGGCATCTGTGAGCCTGCTCTCACAGAAGACTTTTCTGACCAGGAGCTTCAAGAAGCATTGCTGAATGGCACCAAGCTGGAGCTGCCTGATCTGCCTTCACATTCTCAGAGTGCTGAAAGGGCCGTGAAGCTGACATCTGAAGCTTCCCATACTGTTTATGGACTCGAATCAAGGCACAAACACATTCTGGCCAAAGCCCTAAGCCGCCAGATGAGGCCTTCCTTTGCGTCTAAGGGCTCTTACAGTGAAAATTATGATGATCTTGGGATCTAAATGTGTCTACTTGACTCTGTACATGTTGTTTTTACGTTTTCTCAATAAAATTGTAACTTTTTTCAGGATTTTTTTTATGAAAATAACGTTTTTTTTTCGGCCGAAAATTGCGAAAATGCGGTATTTTTCGGTACGATTTTTTGACGATTTTTGAAACGGTTTTCTCAAAAAACGGTTAAAGCTAGGGATCTGAAGTTTTTGTCAGTTATTATCATATTAAGCCCAGACTATCTCGACTAGTCCAAAGTCGATATCTAAAAAAATGCGGAAAATCAACCTACCTTAATATATATATATATATAATTAAAAATGTATCCTAAAACCATTAGTACGAATGGCATTAACATACTTTGCTCCTTCCACAATGATTTCATATGTATCGGTCCCCTGTATGTTGGGGTTCTCAACAGTGACCTCTTTTGTCTCTCGAACCTGCTTCTCTTTCCCCCTTTGATCTATTTTTGGGACATGTCTTCCACAACTTCCAGCGTCTTCGAGAGAGAGAGAGAGAGAGAGAGAGAGAGAGAGAGAGAGAGTTACAAGGACAAGAAGTACCTCAAAAAGCAATACTTCCCATACCGTGGAGTTGTTACTTTACTAGCAGCGGGCGCCAAGGGAAAATTCCTACACCTTCAAATAGTGTGCAAGATTCAATCTATCCTTTACTTGAACTGATCAACAGAGGAACTGTTCACATCTTCTGAAGGCTGTGTGTTCCACGTGCCACAGATCTTATAGATAATATAGGCCCTGAATATGAGCTTGAATAATCTCAATGAAATTACGACGCAAAAGAGAGAATCATTCCTTGACGAGGTGTACTTCTGAATACACTAAAGGCCTTGGAATAATTTTTCTTTTTCCTTTTGGGGATCAGTGTCGTGTACGCTTTAAATGTTTCTATATAGATGTACCTTTATTAGAGGATTGAAATGCTACTTTTTCATTATTTTATATAATATATCTTTTGGCAAGTTCCTAAAATATTTGTTTGATACAGAGAGAGAGAGAGAGAGAGAGAGAGAGAGAGAGAGAGAGAGAGAGAGCTATAGTTTATTTTTATTGTCTAACGCCGCATTCTCATTTTTTATGGTTGGAATATACATTGTGCAATCACTACTTAAGAAAATATCACAAGATAATCACACAGGAATAAACTCCTGTATTATTAACCTGCGTAATCGGGAATCGAACCCTCGATCTCAGTGTCTTCGCCATGGTTTATAGGGAAACGGTGGTCCACATTGTCTACGTCTCATATCCACGCTGTGTGCAATGTTATTCATATGCAAGTAAAATAGGTTTTTATGTCTACGAACACGTAAATGATTAAGTCTATCAATTTGGTGAAAACACAAACGCCAGCTAAGAATGTAAGAATGAAAAGCTATATCCACGACTCACCAGTTTTAAGTACCAAATTTTCTCTTTCATTAAAAATTTAACCATTAAATTATTTCACGCACACAAGCGTTTATACAGAAAATAAGTATTTACAATATTGAAAACAATAACTAGGATTCGAGAGAGGTCTTCTGTGCAGCGATGTTGCTACATAGCTCTGTATTCTGTCGATGAGTTAAGCTAGGTTAGGAGTGCAGTTAAGGCCATGATGGTTTAATTTATTTTGTGTTTATTATAATTAACATAAAAGAAATTGAAAAAAAATGCTATGCAAAATGTTATAGAATGTAGATCTATAAGTTTAATTAAAATAGATCTTTTAAATTATATATATATATATATTTATATATATATATATATATATATATATATTAGGGTGGTCCTCCCTTATAGAGGCTATATTTTTTTTTGGTAATTTACATGCTCCCACCCAATAAAGTTGTTCCACTTAATAAGAAAATAATTCTGCTTCAATTTGAGCTCGATCGGATAATAATTAGAGGTGGCTGTCGAAGCTTGAAGTTACCACAAAACTGCAAGGCGGGGGTTTTCTATTGACCCCTGAACAATCTCAGTTGGCCCCCAGGGATCCATGGATCACCACTTGGGAACCACTGATATAATGTGTAGTTAAAAGATTTTTATTTTGCATATATATTTTAAATTATAAGCGTTATACATAACACTGATGACGTACTATTTTGAATCGTCATGGCTGGCAAGACCACTCACTGTAGCTCACTGTTTAAGATCTTCTTAGTAGGTTCAGGATATTTCTTCCTGTGTTGCTCCACGACTTTCAATAGGTATTGAAGTTGTTCTTCATTCTTAGTGTGTTTTCCACTATAATCCTGGATAAGTGCAATCCCGCGTTCGGCATTGTCGTTCACGACCTTGATGTTTTCAACTTTCCGAAGAGCCTCTTGAAACTCATCATCTGAGTCCCATGTTGACGGGTCTTTTTGCATAAATGCAGTATTGATATTGAGGGCCCGTATAAGCTTGAAAGAGTTTCTCGTGCTCAAGGAATCCAATGTTGGGAGATGATCTTGACGAAGGCTCACACGTTTAGGACATTTTAGGCTGCCTTCTGTCTCATTAATTCCCTTTACAATTAATCTTTTTGTGTCTACTGATACAGAAGCATTAAATAGTGCCAATCCCATCATTTCGTCAGATAGGTACCACAAGTGGCCAGCAAATTTAGATGCTGCAGATTTTGCCCATTTTAAGGATTTCGTTCAAAATTTAAAGTTTGACAGCCACCCCTAAATATTATCGGATCTGGTAAAAACTTTGCCAAAATAATTTTTTATGAAGTGGAACTACTTTATCGGGTGGGAGCAGTAGGGTGAGGGTGGGGGAAGATATGAAATATATCGTGAAGGCTAAGGGTATCTCTCTCTCTCTCTCTCTCTCTCTCTCTCTCTCTCTCTCTCTCTCTATATATATATATATATATATATTATATATATATATACATATATACAGGGTGTCCCGTAAGTCTGGACCCATAGGGAAAAATAATAAAATTACAAAATAGTCCAAAAATTATTACATAATCTGTTCAAAGTGTCCGCCGTTGTGTCGCACACATAGTTGAAGACGCAATCTCCACTGCGACAGCACTTTCTGAATCACAGTCGCAGAAATTTCTTGACACGCCTCCACAATGCGTGCTTTAAGGTGGAAAATGTTCTGAAGTTTGACCTCGTACACTTTGGCTTTCAAGTGGCCCCACAAATAAAAATCATAATAAAAAATAATAAAAAAATAATAATAATAAAATAATAATAATAACATAATAAAAATATATTATAAATCCCTATGGTCCAGACTTACGGGACACCCTGTATATATATATATATATATATATATATATATATATATATATATATAGAGAGAGAGAGAGAAAGAGAGAGAGAGAGAGAGAGAGAGAGAGATACCCTTAGCCTTCACGATATATTTCATATCTTCCCCCACCCTCACCCCTACCCATAAGTCTTTGGCCCTGTTGAGAAAAAAGAGTCGGCGTATGCGATGTTTATCTTATTAAATGATCTGCGGAAAAATCCAATTGACATGTATTATGGAACATTATCTAAGCGGTAGATAAAATAAATGGTATATACAACATTAAGTAACGTTTACTCAAGAACTTGAAAAGTACTATGGTAATCTCATTTGTTTATCTTTATAAAAATTTTACTCGAAGGAGAAATAAATGTCTGGGACATAAGTACTGAAATAATTCGGAGTCATTTTTCTCACAAAAAATAAAATGTTTCAAATTATTATGGTTAATAGAATAAATTTTTATCGTTTGGGAAGCTGTAAAAAAAAAACTTGCGTGGGATCGAGATTTATTAGGGTAAAATAACAAATCGATATTTTAGCAGTTTTAAATACATTTTCATGTCGTTCGTACTGGTAACTCTTTCAAATTGTGTGATTCTTATATATATATATATATATATATATATATATATAACTGAAATGACCACGCAGTATATTAATGTATAGAAACGACGTAAGTATAGAGGAGCGTTCTGCACACGAGGAAGAGAAATAACGAACAAATGAAAAATGAGGTGAACCGCCCGGGAATCGAACCCAGGGCCTTCGGAAGGCCGTGGGTTCGATTCCCGGGCGGTTCACCTCATTTTTCATTTGTTCGTTATTTCTGTTCCTCGTGTGCAGAACGCTCCTCTATACTTACGTCGTTTCTATACATTAATATACTGCGTGGTCATTGCAGTTAAATGTACATATTCACGATTTGCGAGGGTGCCTTCTCAGGGCATTGGTTTCTGCCCTATGTAGGAGAATTTCGACTTATGACTGATCGAGGCCCATGGTGTAATGGTAGCGCATCTGACCGGCAATCGGAAGGCCCTGGGTTCGATTCCCGGGCGGTTCACCTCATTTTTCATTTGTTCGTTATTTCTCTTCCTCGTGTGCAGAACGCTCCTCTATACTTACGTCGTTTCTATACACATATATATATATATATATATATATATATATATACACTCCTATTTCGTTGTATTTATTTCACCATTCGCTCGGTTAAATTTATCAAATAAAATGCAATAAAATAAGTTCATTATTTATAATTTATTTACTGTACAAGATTCACCTCCAATGTAGAGATTTCAACGCTCATGCGTTATCTTATTCGCTTATTTCTCTTTTCTGTTTATTTTTCTTCCTATCTAAAAGAGCACATAAGAATAAAATAAGACAGACGTACTATATATATATATATATATATATATATATATAACGCCATAAACCACCTAATCTTCCTTCCTGAGAATGTCATTTAGATAATAAATTTATTATGCAAAGTTGTGAAGGACAATCATTTTCTTTTCTTTTTTAGTTTTTTATAAATATTAAGTACAAATCTTATGTTGCTTTCCACATGAGCACAGAAATTATAAGAAATTTATAAATAATTAGCTCATTTCATATTTTGTTGATGCTTCTAGAAATTTCAACTGTTACGGTACGGAAAAAGGTAGGACCTAAAATCCTTATGAATAAGAACTGCGAGTAAAGTAAAACAACTTTTTATTGCATGAAGGATGGATCAGGTAGGAAATAGCAAGTTGAAGTTATTAATAACTCTAAATTTATAAAAAGCTTTCCGAATCGAGTTTTACATTGTTACACATTATTGTGGAATAAAAAGAGAAGTTGATTTTGAAAAAAAAAAATTTTATAGCGAGGATTGACAAAATTAAATGAATGTAATTTATTTACTAATTATTATGATTATTATTATTATTATAAATAGCCTAAATGTGTAAAAAGTTTAAAATTTAATAATTTGAATTGATAGAAATTTTAATAGGGGTGATTGAAATGGTATCATTAAGATTGAAAATCTTTTGCACAAGTTAAAACTTTTTCTTTTTTAAATAATTATTCGTTATGATTGTAAGAATTTTTTTATTTTAATGTACAATTGGATTAAATGGTATTTGAAGTCTGTTTTTCGGTTTTGAAACGTGGATGACATCATTTAGTTGAATATTCATACGATATGTCACGGTTTACCTTTCTCATTAAGCAAAGGTTGATATTAAATGAATCTCTTTTACAAATTTCCCTCTCTGAATATATATATATATATATATATGCATGTGTATATATATATATATATATATATATATCATGCGGGTTGCTTCTACAGAGCTTCAATTTAATATTTAGGAGAAATCCAATGACAAGGAGAAATGTAAATGCCATGAAAAGTCTTCTTTAATGCGCAACGTTTCGAGCAAATACGCTCATCTTCAGGCTGTATGATAACAATGTGAAATTAAAATCAATAATTGAATGAAAAACAAGACAAAGAAAATTTCTATAACCTATTCATAAAGGCAAACTTTAAAAGACTGAAAAAAGAGGGTTAAATTCTAAGTTATACAGATTTACATTTAAAATTAAGAAGCTATTTTTAAATACATATAGTAAATGTGAAATTAATACACTGGAAAAATTAACAATAGTACACTGGAATAATGAAACTAACTAACCTTTCACTGCAATTTCCGAGGCTAGACTGATTTAAGCACAAAACGAGAAAACATAAGATAAGATAAGATAAGATAAGATGGTGAGGGCGATTGGGGAAGGGGGGATTATAAGGAATTGGGGAAGGAGGAGGGATTATAAAAAGTTTAAAGGGACAGCTGATGAGTCAACATTTAACGTAGGGGTCAAAGTTTTAATGTAAAGCGATTCCAAAATTCTAAGTGAGTTGGGACAAGTATTACAACCAAGAATTTTAAAATTGTCTAAAGTGACATCAGTTTTCATTTTATACTGTGTTCCCGAATACTAGAAACTTCTTTAGTTTTTTAAAATTTTACCTGTTCGGCCACTTATTCCATATGCGAATAAAATCTAGCCCTGAGAGAGCGAACAGTGCTGCCAATGTAATTCCCAAGGAGACACCTAGGGCAGGTAAATAAATATACAACACCGCTACGCAACGAGTCAGGGGTTCGATCCTTCGCTAGAAAAAGCTACCTAAGACGTTTTATTAATAAATATGATGCGGAAATCAGTATGATAAAAAAATTTCCTTAACAACTTTGTAAATTTAAGCTTAAATTCCTTATTCAAAGGACCCATTTCAGGTACCAAGAAATATTTTATATCCTTCGGCACTGTAATACAAGGAGTTGAGGGCTATAAACATTATTTAAGAAGGATCTAATTAGTTTATCTACATATTGAACAGGAAAACTATTATTGGTAAAGTATGATCTTAGATTATTAAATTCATCATTAAGTAAGGTAAAACTAGAGGTCAAATTATATCCTCTGAACAGGAGAGTTTTAATACAAGACATCTTATAGTTGAAATCAGTAAAACTAAAAAAATTCATGCCCAAACCAGTGAAGTGGGTTTCCTGTAAACTGATGTAGTAATAGAATCACCGTTTTTCGAATTAAAAGATCTAAAAAGGGAAGGAGCCATTTTTCTCAGTTTCCATTGTATACGTTATATTGGGGTGCAAAGAATTTAGGAATTAAAGAATTGTTGCGCTTGTACCGCATTATCAAAGACAGCTATCGAATCATCAACGAAGCGTCGATAGAAAATTGGCTTGAGATGAGTTGGAGATTGACTAAAAATTACACTTTCTAAATGAGTCATAAAAAAATCAGCTGCTAACGGTCCGACAGGTGATCCCATCCCTACACCATCAATTTGTTGGTAAACCTTATTGTTGAAAGTAAAATAGCATTGTTTGAAGACCAATTCTAAAAGTTCCTTAAAATGAGACAATGAAAAACCATGAAAATATCAACCGAGCTAAAAACCCTATCTAAAATAATGGCAATAGTTTCAGATACAGGTACATTTGTGAAAAGCGACTTTACATCAAAACTGACAAAAAACTTTTTTGAATCGAAGTTTCACCAAGAGGTCTTTTTGGAATTCAAACGAGTTATTTATAGTGTAAGCATTTTTCGCAAAGGGGACAGGAGACTAACAACAAATTTTGCCAATTGAAAGGTGGGTAAGTTATACGAAGCTAAAATAGGACGGAGAGGTGTTCCAACTTTATGGATTTTAGGCAACAGTATAATTGAGCAAGATTAGCACCAGATGCGAACAACTGAGAGTAAGTATCGTTTTTTATTATCTTTAAGGACTTTAGTCGTGACAGAAATCTATTAACCTGTCTTCTAACCTTACAATGACTTTATTGACAGGTTCTAGAATTTGTTTGAATTTAGTAAGATCACTTAGGATTTCATTAGTTTGTTTATGTAGTCCGATTTATTCAAAATAACCACTCCGTTACCCTTGTCCGGTCTAGTCACGACAATCTCCTGGTTCTTTGCCAAATTCTTAATACACTGCAAGTCACTCTTCCTAAATATGAAAGATTGAAATTTAAGATTTCTAAGTTTATGAAAAATTCTTGAGTTAAATTTGAGAACTGACATTTGAAATTATTGAATTCACCCACATGGGGAACATTTTTCAAGCCATTAAAAATTTTTTCAAAGTAAAGAAAAAACGAAGGCTTATATATTTGAACAACGGAAGCTTAAATTGCAAACCAAGTGACAGTAAAAACTTTTCCCGAGGGGAGAGTGTGTAACTAGAAAGATTCGAAATTACCTTATCTGAATTGAAAAAATTTGGTGAATTCATTCCCAAAGCCTTTAACTTACGTTCATGTGTTTCCAAGATGGTAGAGTGAAATTTTTCTAGTTCACGTTGTACAAGAGAAATTATTAATAAATAGTCCAACAACGAAAAGGTATTTTAAGAGTAGTTATATAATGCCCAAGAGACTTATTATGCGAGTCCGAAATTTTGATTTTATAATTAATTTCATTAATTTCTCCTGTCACCCTTTGCGAAAAATGCTTACACTATAAATAACTCGTTTGAATTCCAAAAAGACCTCTTGGTGAGAACTTCGATTCAAAAAAGTTTTTGTCAGTTTTGATGTAAAGTCGCTTTTCACAAATGTACCTGTATCTGAAACTATTGCCATTATTTTAGATAGGGTTTTTAGCTCAGTTGATATTTTCATGGTTTTTCATTGTCTCATTTTAAGGAACTTTTAGAATTGGTCTTCAAACAATGCTATTTTACTTTCAACAATAAGGTTTACCAACAAATTGATGGTGTAGGGATGGGATCACCTGTCGGACCGTTAGCAGCTGATTTTTTATGACTCATTTAGAAAGTGTAATTTTTAGTCAATCTCCCACTCATCTCAAGCCAATTTTCTATCGACGCTTCGTTGATGATTCGATAGCTGTCTTTGATAATGCGGTACAAGCGCAACAATTCTTTAACTTCCTAAATTCTTTGCACCCCAATATAACGTATACAATGGAAACTGAGAAAATGGCTCCCTCCCTTTTAGATCTTTTAATTTCGAAAAACGGTGATTCTATTACTACATCAGTTTACAGGAAACCCACTTTCACTGGTTTGGGCATGAATTTTTTTAGTTTTACTGATTTCAACTATAAGATGTCTTGTATTAAAACTCTCCTGTTCAGAGGATATAATTTGACCTCTAGTTTTACCTTACTTAATGATGAATTTAATAATCTAAGATCATACTTTACAATAATAGTTTTCCTGTTCAATATGTAGATAAACTAATTAGATCCTTCTTAAATAATGTTTATAGCCCTCAACTTCCTTGTATTACAGTGCCGAAGGATATAAAATATTTCTTGGTACCTGAAATGGGTCCTTTGAATAAGGAATTTAAGCTTAAATTTACAAAGTTGTTAAGGAAATTTTTTTATCATACTGATTTCCGCATCATATTTATTAATAAAACGTCTTTAGGTAGCTTTTTCTCAGCGAAGGATCGAACCCCTGACTCGTTGCGTAGCGGTGTTGTATATTTATTTACCTGCCCTAGGTGTCTCCTTGGGAATTACATTGGCAGCACTGTTCGCTCTCTCAGGGCTAGATTTTATTCGCATATGGGAATAAGTGGCCGAACAGGTAAAATTTTAAAAACTAAAGAAGTTTCTAGTATTCGGAACACAGCATAAAATGTAAAACTGATGTCACTTTAGACAATTTTAAAATTCTTGGTTGTAATACTTGTCCCAACTCACTTAGAATTTTGGAATCGCTTTACATTAAAACTTTGACCCCTACGTTGAATGTTGACTCATCAGCTGTCCCTTTCAACTTTTTATAATCCCTCCTCCTTCCCCAATTCCTTATAATCCCCCTTCCCCAATCGCCCTCACCATCTTATCTTATCTTATCTTATCTTATGTTTCTCGTTTTGTGCTAAATCAGTCTAGCCTCGGAAATTGCAGTAAGGTTAGTTAGTTTCATTATTCCAGTGTACTATTGTTAATTTTTCCAGTGTATTAATTTCACATTTACTATATGTATTTAAAAATAGCTTCTTAATTTTAATGTAAATCTGTATAACTTAGAATTTAACCCTCTTTTTCAGTCTTTTAAAGTTTGCCTTTATGAATAGGTTATAGAAATTTTCTTTGTCTTGTTTTTCATTCAATATTGATTTTAATTTCACATTGTTATCATACAGCCTGAAGATGAGCGTATTGCTCGAAACGTTGCGCATTAAAGAAGACTTTTCATGGCATTTACATTTCTCTTGTCATTGGATTTCTCCTAAATATTATATATATATATACACATGCATATATATATATACACATGCATATATATATATATATATATATATATATATATATATATATATAAATGCATGTGTATATATATATATTATATAGATGGGATAAAAATTAGGAGCTTTGTGGTTTGAATATAATGTTCTGCACTGAAGGTAATGAGTTCCTTTCAGATTTTAGGTGGTATAGAATAATCCATGATTTACTGTAAATTATCATTCGAAAAGTCGTTCGATATTTAAATCATACTCTGAAAGTTGTTTTCAGATTTTACATATAATTATCATTTTTAACAACGAATGCGAAATAAAATGAATAACATTCAAATTAACAGTGGTTAATTGAAAAGTCTGATGTTACCATACTTTTTAGGGTACCAGGTGTCTCCAGGCCTTTAGAAGGTTGTACATAGATCGTTTAAATGACGATTCGTTGCAAGTAGCAACCAGGGTCGCCTCGCCTGAAACATCGGATGCACGGTTCAGTTTTCCTACTCATTCATCTCTACAGTAAAATTTGCACTGCTATTTTTGTTTTCTGTGAATAATTTACAGATGATACCTTGAAAAGAGGAAGCAAACTTATACAGGTGCAACGAGTTCACCCTGAAGAACTGTTTCTTTATATAATGGGGAGATGTCTTTACGACTTAGAAGATTATTTCAACTGCCACTATGCTATGTGAAGAAGTGATCACGTATGAGAAGCCCGGTCAGTAAGATTAAACACTCGATTGGAAAAGAGTGTTTATAAACTTGTATTTGATGTTTTGTCCAACGAAAGCCTCTTTGTGTGCGCTTTTGATTGAATTCGTTTAAAGATAACACACCATCCGAAAGTAAAGCGGGTACAAAAATAGTATTGTACGAAATGAAGACCAATTACATCGAGTATAGGACTCCCTATAACTTGAATGGTGAAATAATGTTAATTCGTATTTACTGTGTAGTGCAAAGCAATAATGATGTACCTGTAGACTCGTTTATGTTCGAGTTTAGTGTTTTGCGCAGTGGAAACCTAAAGTATTTTGATGAATTTCAATATATTTAATTATCTAATATAACTGTGTGTGTGTGTTTCGCCTGAACTATTATTTTGATGACTATACTCCATCGTTTTGTATTTCTTATAATTTTTTTTATTTATGTTTATATACATATATGTTCTTCGGTCGTATTTGTTATACTATTATTATTTTTTATTTTATTTTTTGATCATATATATTCCATCGTTTGATTGTATATTTATTTTCTATATATTTCTGATTCCAATAATTTGTCTAAATAAACAAAATGATGTAATGATGTTTTATTTAATTCGGTTTAATTGTATTTCTTTTATTGTTAATATTGAGTTTCGTTTAAATAATTAGTGCTCTTTCTGAACAACTTTAAGAAGAAAGTCTTTCTGGTTTTTAATAAATAATTAAATAAAAACATTATTTGGCAACTCGTGTAAATAAAATAAATGGTGGTATCTAGCAACTCACCCTAATAAGGTATACCTGAACAATTAAAAAACATTATTTGGCAACTCATCTATATAAAAATTAAAATAAATGGTGCTCTCTAGCAACTCACCCTAATAAGGTACACCGGAACATAATTAAAATAAATTGTG
The DNA here is from genome assembly GCA_023014485.1 of Bathynomus jamesi. Classification (NCBI taxonomy): domain Eukaryota; kingdom Metazoa; phylum Arthropoda; class Malacostraca; order Isopoda; family Cirolanidae; genus Bathynomus; species Bathynomus jamesi. The sequence continues at coordinate 164,844 of JAJOZX010008448.1, forward strand.
GTATCCGGTAATCCCTTCATATATAAATAAAAACATTATTTGGCAACTCATCTAAATAAAAATTAAAATAAATGGTGGTATCTGGTAACCGCCTCCATATATAAATAAGTGGTATCTGGTAACCGCCTCCATATATAAATAAGTGGTATCTAGCAACTCACGACCCTCTATATAACAACTGCTTGGCCCCTGGATGTTCATAATGCGTCTGTCTCCGGCCAGGCGAACACCTCCTTCCTTCTTAGCTGAAGGCTTAGGTTAGGTTTCCATTTGGGGGGTGAGGACATCCCACCCTTTTCCCCCAGAGACCTCCTCCTTCTCCTTTCTCTTCCTCTCTTAGGTTAAGGCTACCCCTTTGGGGGAGGTCATCCTCCCTTCTCCCCCCGAAGCTCCCTCCCCTCTCCCCCTTGGCAGCATTGAGTTGGTGCATACCTCCCCCCCCCGTTTGCAGCATTGATTTCGCCTAAGCCATGCAACATTGATGTTGCATAACCCCTCCCCCTTCAGTGCATAACCCCTTTGCAACACATTGCAACATTTATCAACGTTGCATTGCAACATCCTTGCACTCGTCCATTTTGCGCCCATACTAATCACCTCAGAAATATCTTTAAAATGTTTGGAATAAAATACATAATTTATTGGGCCTAAGAATTTCCTTATTTTTAAGTTAACCCTATTTCAGTAAATCCAGTCTGGATTAACTCTTATTTATAATTTTATATGCGAATGCTAAATTAATTACGTAAAGAAAATTTTACCCAATTTCATTAATCAAATGCAAGGAAGTTAATCTTTATTATCAGTAATAATTCATCGTTACACTCCATCAAGAGAAAGACGGTATCGTTTTTCACTCTCACGTAATTATAAATATTTAGCTTCTCTTTCGTTTGCCATTCGAGCTTAGCATTACCTTTTGGAAATTATTCCTTCGGATACAGGGCTAAATAATGGGTACACCCCCCCACCCCCACTTTCCAGCACTGGCATCATGTTTCTTTTGACAGGAATACCATAGTCTCAAGTTGTGGTTTACCTTAACATTTTAGTAAGTTCATGCGTTTTCGATGAATACATCATGTCACCGAAGGTACTAAGTACACTTCAACCCGTAGAGACTAGCTTATGTCGCCGAGGAGTCCATGTTTTCTACCATAAAATATCCGAAAAGAGTATATATATATCTTATATCTTGTTAAGAACTTTGAGAGTATTAGGACGTTCCCATAAATGGACACTAGTTTGCTAGACTGCTTAAAGGCTGCCCCCCCTCAATGAAATAGCGAAGTTAGACCAACTGTGTAACGACTACTATTGAGCCTGACTCAGTACTTGAAACAGGAACTTCAGCTTGCTATGAGGAAATATTAGACTCCAAAAGTTTAATCCTCAGATCTGACTGTGTGAATGACTAATTCTGAAAGTTTGTTATTTCGAAATGTATAGGTGTAAATGACACAAATCAAGTGACAGAAATTCGTGATCACTTATTTCACATGGTAAAAGATCAGGCACTCCACTATGTAGTTACATCGGATGATCTAATTTTAACCACTTTAATTGGGAGAGTTTACTGAACCCTACATTCAGTTTCTGTGATTGCTAATAAAGAAATATACAGGGTGTCCATAAATTATTCACCCAATTATAAGCCTTAATAAATTCGTTATTATAGGAGCTATCTTAAAAGGTTTGCGGCAATTAATAACACAACTCAAGATATTTTTGTTTTAATTCAGTAAACCTCCACGTGAGCCCCATTGGTAGCACGCAGAACATCAAGGCGATAGATGATTTCGTTCCAAACATTAAGAAGCATGTCTTGCGTGATGGAAGCTAATGTCTCTTCAATCTGGTGTCTTAATTCTGTGATGTTATTAACCTTCTTTGTAGCCCCATAAAAAGAAATCCAGAGGCGTGATATCCGGGGAACGAGGAGGCCATGGAATAGGGCCATCTCGCCCGATCCAACGAGAAGGGAACTTTTCATTGAGGAACCTCCGCACTTCTAATCCCCAGTGTGGCGGTGCCCCATCTTGCTGAAAGAACACACGGGGCTGCATATCCTCAAGTTGAGGTGCAGCATACCATTCAAGCATATCTAGGTAATTTGTAGCCTTCATAGTGCTTTTATGGAAGAAAAATGGTCCAATCACACGGTTATGGGAGAGAGCACACCAAACGTTTATCTTGGGACTGTTGCGTTCGTGTTCAATAAATTCATGCGGATTTTCTGACCCCCATATACGGCAATTGTGTCTGTTGACTTTACCAGACAGATGGAATGTTGATTCATCACTGAGGACGACATTGTTCAAAAAATGCTCATCTTCATCAATACGGTCTAGAATGTCAACAGCAAACTGTACCCGTTTGGGTTTGTCATTTGGTAGAAGTTTCTGCAAGGTTTGCAATTTGTAAAGTTTCAGCTTCTTGTGAACCACTTTATGCACTGTTGAACGCGGTATTTGCAGTTCTCGGCTTGCTCGGTGGATGGATTTTGTAGGACTTCGGATAAACGCCTCCTGAATTCCTGCTATCTTATCTTCAGACACACTAGGCCTACCAGCTCCTTTCTGATGTAGCACACTGCCAGTTTCTTGAAATTGTTTCAGCCATCGCTTGAGTGACTGCTTTGTTGGTGGAGTTTTCTGATATTCCTCCCGAAAACGTCTCTGTACAGTAATTGGAGATTTGGTTTCCCACATCCACAGCAAACACATTGCTTTCTCCTTCACTGTCGCCATTGTGCCCCTAGTGGATGTTCTGCGAAATAAAGAAAAAAAATTCTTGAGTTGTGTTATTAATTGCTGCAAACCGTTTTAAGATAGCTCCTATAATAACAAATTTATTAAGGCTTATAATGGGGTGAATAATTTATGGACATCCTGTACAGTTGGTGAAATAAAAAATTGCCTTTTCGCGTTTCCGTCTACAATAATACTCTCTACGCACGAATAAGACAATCTCCAATCTCATAGTTACCATAATTAGCTCATCCAGATCCGTTAGGAGCTACTATTGGGAATACCCCAGTCACTTATTGGATCGAAGGAAATACCAGGTTCCAGCCTAATTGTTAAGACAGAAAGTAAGCACGAGAATTTATTTTCCAGGAACCTACTGCGAACAATTTTCAGCCGCTATATACAGGAATGTGTATAAAAGTTAACCCTCTCAGGACGACAGATGCAAATTGGTAGCGTTTCAAATATATGCATTCATAACTTAAACCTATAAAAAATTCCAGCCTTAAAGAGTTAATCCTAAGTAGATACAATATATATATACACATCTCATTCCAAATGCCTTATAAGAAGTGGTATCAAATTTTTCACTATTTTATTACAAAACATTTTAAGCAATTTATTGGTGGTAAAGATCATCTAAGATAGACTGCGGTTTTGATATTCTGAGGCAAACAACCCGAAAATGTACTTTCAAAAGGATTTCATTCAGTTCCTTTCCATAAAGAGTGCCATAATATTTTTTAAAAGTCTTGTCAGATTATCCGAGACTCCCTAGTAAGATTAAAAGTATTTAAAATCTTCGACGACTAGTTAACTGCGAGTGAAAAAAGCATTAGGTCCGTTCATTTTATAACAACAGATCTATTTCTATTACTTTTGATAGGAATATTGACAGTCGGAGTGACATATTTCTGGCCTCTTTCTAAATTGGCTTTCCATGACATGACATTTTGGTAGAAATCTCTAAGAAAGGCGTCGAAATGGGAAGCTTCTTTCAACTTTTCTTTCTGTGTCTCCGAATAGTATTTAATTCTCGTTTAAAAGTGGTTGGAATGAAGAAATATTAAGTGGTATTAATAGTCCTTCCGTAGTATCATTCTCTAAAAGTGCTGTTGGTTATACTTCGGTCCCCAATTTACGGTTTTGTTATAAATCTTCATATGGATAATATCAATTGGAAACACATTCGGATAACTTCTTGCCAAACGAAGTCTGTTCTCGACTTGTACGATCGTTATCATTAGAGAAAATATTAAAACATCAGTTATCAGTTCCTATTCAACCTATAAATAGGTCTTTAACTCGAATTAGAGATAACACTCCTATCATACCTTGTATTTTGACCAGATAGGTTTTTAACTCGAATTAGAGATAACACTTGAGATACCGTACCTTGTATTTTGCCCAGACCAGTTAAAGGTGAGTTACGAATTGACAAATACACTAATTAGCCTAACATATGTTTACCTATCCTAATCCGCCAATTTTAAAATTTCTCTTCGATAAATATTATGTTATTAGTTTGAAATATCTTTCAGGAACTACATTTTCGCATTTGCGAGAGTATCACAGGTAATCAAACCCGAACCCGAGCGCCCCCATCTTTTCGTGTTTACCTTCGATTACTGAGGCATTTGAAAAAGAAGCCATTTGCAATAGAGAACGTCCGAGATATATTCTCTGCCCGAATCCTACGACTGATCTCGCTAATTTTACAAACAAAATGGACCAATTTGCGCGAGACTGCGTTAAACTAAGTTCTGTATGAGAAGAGTTTTCATTACTTCTCCAACCTTCGTTCTTTGTCTTTTTAAGTCTTGCGTGAATAAAAAAAAACACGAGTTTTAGCAAAAAGTTTTGTATATATATTTTACTTTTCTTTTTACATTTATACCGTGTTCCTCGCAATAGGCGGGGAGGAAACAAATGGTGTTATTTAATACCTTAATAATAACCTTAAGTATTAATTTTGTTTGGAATTAACGAGACATAAAATTCTGAAAGAATGTCAATGCGTAACAGCTGCTTGTTTGTTTCGACATTCATTTGTAATACTGTTGAAAGGAATTAAAACTTATTTCTAAAATTTACAGTTCAGTTTGGGAACTTTAAACTTTAGTAGTTAATCACTCAATTATATATGTTAATCACTCAATTTCAAACATGTTTTTATGAAAAATCTCTTCACACTCCCTTTATTATTAGAGTTATACGTATGTTATATGTTTTTCCGATTTAAAAAAAAAAGTTAGTAATTCCTACTACTATAGGAATTAATTTCGTAAATGTTTATATAACTTTATTAAATTTTTTAATATAATTACATCCATGTTAACATGGGGACTTTGCCTATGAGTAACTTACTTTTGTTATAAGGTTTTAAGGTTTTAAGGTTGGATCTATTTTCGAATGCTATTAAAGTCCTCTTCAAAAGCATAATATACCAACAGTTTCTGCTCTATCTTCGAACAAAACACTTTTGGCTGTAATAATAATGCGGACGAAATTATTTTGGACTTCTTATTATCTGAAAAGGAAATCAGACCAAGGAAGAGAAAAGTGTGGGCTTGATTATTTTGTGTTAAGTCAACGACAGTAACTACTGAAACTACCTTTTAAAAAGGTGCGTACCTTTATTTGTTTGGTTCATTCTCGTAAATTGAACATTCCTGCAACAACTTAATGTATTCTGACCAAGTTCTTGGCAAATTCTGAATGACTTCACTCTAAGTTGCCAGCGTCCGTAGCTCACTGGGTGAGAGTGAAGGCACTCAATTCGAGTTCGAACCCCAATGATACTGATAATAATAATAATAATATAGGAGTTAAAGCAATAGGCTGCATTAGTTGGCCTGAGCTTTGCGCCATTTTCTGGCTACCCTCACTGATTATTATTAGTCCCCTCTAAGTTATTAAATTCATCCATGTTCATTTTTCAACATTCACTGAAGAAACTTGGGAAACGCAATCTTTGATTTTCAAATCTTGTTTTAGGAGCAACAGTATTCTTGCGACGTTCACCGCCACAATAACTCCAAGTTTATTACCTTGTAATTCATTCATTAAACTGCCACAGTTCATCCATCCGAACTTAAGCCAACTTACCCTAAAGCGAGCATGCCGAAGAAGGGGCAGAAAGCTCCTTTCAAGTCCCCAGTTAAACCTCAGAAAGGAGGACATTCGGTCTGGGAATTGAAGTGTTACCATATGTACTATATATATATATATACAGGGCAGCTCAAGAAAAAGTAGCCCCATTGAGTTTTGTTGAAAGAACTAACAGGGCTACTTTATCTTGGATCACCCTATATATATGCAGTATATATATAATAATATATATAATACAATATCTATTAAGTTTCGCAGAGACCAGATTACACTAGGTTAGGTGCCTAATTTAGATTGGTTAGTTATTTTCCACGTGACCAAGTTCGGCCAATCAGGATCCTTGTATCAAATTTCCACTTTGTCAAAAAGTGGTCCCCGCGAAACTTAATATTTACCATACATACACACATACACACACACACACACACACACACACACATATATATATATATATATATATATATATATATAGAGAGAGAGAGAGAGAGAGAGAGAGAGAGAGAGAGAGAGAGATTTTGAATTGTTAAATAAATGGCTACTGAACTGAGTTTTATTTCTAAATACTTCACTAAATAAATTACTTTATAAACTTCCTTAAATAAATCATTACAAAGAAATTTGATGAATTGCGCCGTTTTGTCAATCTCCAAATGAAAAATTTCTCTCGAGAACTTCCTAATTACTATTAAAAATAACTAAAAAACTGAGGAAATCTTTCAAAATAATCATTAATTGAAATTAAATTTTAAAACTTTCAAGTTTTATGATCTAAAAACTGTAATAAATATTTTCAAAGTTATAATTGTACTTGAGAACGACCTTGAACCAAATTGCTTTTTCCAGTTTGGGTTCATTTCTGAAAGCAAATTTACAGACATCGATGAGATATTTTTTCATATAAATTTGAAATTGCCTTAAATTTAGATTTAAAAATTGAATGTCTCTCTCTCTCTCTCTCTCTCCTCTCTCTCTCTCTCTGTCTTCCAGTGTAAATATATTTTCTCTGTCATTATTGCGTGATGGTCGCCTGGGCTCAGTGTTAGAACGTGCGACTCGTATTCCCAAAGTTCAGGGATCGAATCCTACGTGTACTATATATATAAAATGAAGAGGAGTACCAAAGAAGAAATAAACAGTCTTCACACTTTAATAGGTACCGATGTTTCGGAATACACTTATTCCTTCATCAGGGCTATAACGATAAATAACTAATTAAAATACAAATGGGTGGTTTAAGATGACCAACATTAAAATTACGAAAGAAGGAGGAGGCTACAAAACTAAAATATAACCAACTTTCAAATTACAAAGTTTTAAAAAACATAAACTAAGTTAATAAATAAATACCTTAATTGTAACCTAACAGTTCTACCGATGATTCATCAGAATTGAGAGCTGGTTTTAATTATTTTTAAGTGTCTTTCGGTTTTACCTATATATGACCCTGTACAATGGTCACACTCATACTAGTAAACTATGGAAGACTTAAGAAGCGTTAAACAACGTTTTTGTATTTAAATAGTTAATAAACTGATTTGGGTCGGGTGAAAGTGACTTTGATACATAATTACTAGTAAAATCCTTTGAGTAATTTTAAAAGTTTATTTCTGATATTAAAACTCAAGATTCCCACATAAAAAGTAAAGTAAAATGTAAGACGTCTTTGTGAACTGTAACTATATCTCTGGCTATGGGCTCAATTAATCTATTTAGGGTCTCGCGTAGTAGAAAGAGTTTCCCCTCCACGAATCTAGAGGGGAAATTATAAGTAATTTGAGTAAATATTAAAGCTCTATTAGTCAAAGTACAAATTAAATTTCATTTAAAATCTAAGTGGATAAAGGAAGAAAAACTCGTTGTGAGGTTCGTGAATGTATAGGGTGGCCACAAAGTCCCTTTGCATGATAAACAAGGCCAACATACAGACATACTGTAATGTCACTACAAAGGGACTTTGTGGCCACTCTATGCAGTAGGTTTATGGTAAACAGACGTTTCAAGGGGAAAATCGGTTTTCGTTACCTAAATGTCCAAAAAGGGTAAAGACATAAATTGGACATAATTTCAGCACCAGCGTGTTTAAATGTGAAATAATTAAGAAACAAAGGAACATAGTCTGAAAGTTTGAATAAAAGGAATATGCCATTGATATACAGTAGCTTCTATAAACAAAACGGTTTTAAAATTAAAAGGATAAATCGTTTAGTCATTTGATTATTATATATATATATATATATATATATATATATATATATATATATATATATATATATATATATATATTTAATTTTTTTTTATGCAGGAAGGAGGGGCCAAGGGCGGACGCCCGCAAAAGTGATCCCGCCCTCATAGAAGAAGAAGAGAGCCAAAATCAAGATTCAAGGTTATCGAGATGCCTAGACACTCTGTGTTTGAAAGACTGGATGTCATAGACAGGAAGAAAGATGGACTGACGAAGATTGTTCCAGAGTTGACCGGTTGAGTAGATGAAGGACTGGAAACACCGATTAATCCTTGCGTTAGAGAGTTGGACAGAAAAGGAATGAGAAAGTGTAGAAAGTCTGGTGTTGCGTGATCTCCTTAAAGGAAGAGCCATGCAGTTACAGAGTTCAGAAGAGTAATATCCGTTATAATAGCGATAGTAAAGAGAGTGAGGCAACACTGCGGCGAAGAGAGAGAGATTGAAGACAGTCATTAAGAGGCGGGGAATTGATGAGACGAAAAGCCTTTGATTCCACCCGGTCAAGTACGGCTGTGTGGGTTGAGCCACCCCACACGTGGGAAGCATACTCCATACAGGGGCGAACAAGACCCTTGTACAGAGACAGCAACTGAGTGGGGGTGAAGAAACCGCGGAGGCGGTACAGCACACCTAGACTCATAGAAGCTGTTTTAGAAGGAGAGTATATGTGATCTTTCCAGGAAAGATCACGAGAAAAGGAAACTCCAAGAATATTAAGAGAAGAGGAAGGATTGAGTTGTGTGTTGTTGAAGGTAAGGGGATAGTCGTGTGGAAGATTGTGACGAATAGACAGATGGAGGAACTGAGTTTTTGAGGCACTGAAAGCCACAAGGTTTTCTCTGCCCCAATCAGAGATAGAAGAAAGATCAGAGGTCAGGTGCTCCATAGCAGTACCACGCGAATCATGGAGTGACTGTACAAGAAAGCTCAAATATATTTGTGCAACACACAAGGTTTTGTACGGCGCTATAACTGGAGAATATCCAGAGAACATTGTCTTTCGAAGGTCCTTTATATATATATGTAAAAATGAACAATGAATAATCAATATTCATTTTTACATAAGAACCAAAAGCGAGTTTGGATAAAAAATTTATTTGTAGCTTTCTATTTTTGTTTGTGTCACAACCCTACGATCTACCATTTCTATGGTTTAGTCGTATCCATTTTCCATTTGTTATAGAAGTTATTATAATTAATTATGATTGTCTTGCATCTCACCCTCGACCCTAGATTATGCATACACATTGCATATAACAGGATTGGAACCCGTAGTTGTACTTCTTAGTCATTAATACCCACTCTTTGTCTCTAATTCGTTCTTGTAAATCTTCCTAATAATGATTTGTACTTCTTTATTCATTACTGTATTTCTCTAATTCATCTTTTCTAATAATGACTTATACACTATGACGTCATAAAATAACTCTATTCACTTTACGTTTCCCATACCTTGTACACTGAATCACGTGCTTAGTATTTGGACATCTTCCGTATTCAATGTATGGTAAATTCTTTAATAATAATAATAAAAAAAAAACTTCATTCTCTATACATCATTATTTATGTTGTTTCCTACCTATTGTCTACTGATACCTATCAACCTATCAGTCCATATTTTACGCGTGTCTATATTACGCACACAACCTATTGTGTTACGTACATGTAAAATACGTCCACATGTATTTTTTTATTATTTTTCTTCAAGTACGTTCACCCCTCACAAGATATTCATAAATGCTTAGGTAAGTGGTCGAATTCGCTAATGACAGCAAAATCGAACCCTTCTAAGATAAATATCTCCTCTCGCTCTGATTTCAAATTTATAACATGTTATAACATATTATAGCATATTATGTTGTATATAAATCCATACCGTATGTGCCCATGTACTTTGTATTATATTTCTAACATCTTAATTGTCTATTAATATGAAACACTGTAAAAACAAAACAAAGTTATAGTAACTGTTTAATTGTAATTAACTGATACTTTAATTTAATATAACGTAATGTACTTTAATGAAACTGTAATTAATAATAACTTGTAATGTACTTCAATGAAACTGTAATTAAATGTAATGACTTAATATATAATGTAAGAATGTACTTTAATAGAACTGTAATGGACAATCATAAGCGAATGTGAAGTAATCCATAATCGCAATCATAATTGTAATAAACCCAAACGAAAATGTACTCAGTCGTGTACTTAAATTGTACTTATGTACTACTATGAAATGATATCGCCTTCAGAAATGAAGACTCGGCAAAAAAATACGATTAGTTTTTTATTTTTTTATTTTTATTTGGAATCTTTCAAACATCTGATCATGTGTTTAAAAGGGGGAAACTTAACCTTCAACTTCCTTCCCCCAACATTTAGGCTTATATTATACATGTATTTGTAAAATGAACTACACTTCATTACGGGACTCTGCTTTGGTCACTGCTACGAGACTCCCTTGTTAGCAGCCTTGCTGCGGGGAGGGGGCAGAGGCCCCTTGCCTCCTTAATTTTTTTAGATTCCGGCCTGAGCCATGGTCGAAAGAGGTCGAACCTCTACCCCTGTAAATTCAGAGCACTACCTGTACATTTTTTTGAAGTAAATTAAAGTGAGAAACTTTTTATTTTCCCCTTCGAGCCGCGCTCTCTTCAGAAGAACTTAGTCAGTAAAGTCGATAAGTTATAAAAGAAAAGTCGATAATTTTAGTATCAGAGAAAGTATCAGAGTATCATAGAAAGAGAAGAATTAACAACTATCGACCCTAAAGCGAGAGAAAAGAATTAGAATGTTATAGAAGAAATATCCGTTGCTGCCTCCCAACTAGAACCCCCGTCGATCCGAACCGACTCAGGGCTATAGACGGAGGGGTTAACATATATACTGTATATATGTTACAGGGAACCTGCGTAACTAGAGATTTCATGAAATCCCTAAAATGCTCAGGGATTTCACGTAAGGTTAAGTCGTGATATTTTCGTTAGTTTTAACTAAAATATCACGACTTAACCTACCCATTCGCCAAGGGCGTACAGTTGACCTAACCGGACATTCACTTAACCTAACGGGGCATTCAATAATTTTCCAGTAGATTTAACGAAAATATCACGACTTAACCTTACACCTTACATGAAATCCCTGAACATTTTAGGGATTTCATGAAATCCCTAGTTACACAGATTCCTTGTAAAACACACACACCCACACACACATACACACACACACACACATATACATATATATATATATATATATATATACACACAGGGTGAGTCAAAAGTCCGAAAACATAGGAAGGATAGGAAACTTTTATTGCAAAAAGACATGTGTTACAAGTAATGTTATAAGATGCGCTCTATATGTTCTCCTTTCACTTCCAGACATTTCTGGACTTGTTTCCTCACTCGACCTGGACTCTTTCCAGGACATCGGGCTGGATTAAAAATGTAACATTAGTCCTATGTTTCTGGACTTTTGACTCACCCTGTGTGTGTGTGTGTGTGTGTGTGTATATATATATACGGGGCTAAAAAACCTTAGCCCCCCCCGCCCATGGCCTAAACCATTAGAGGTACAGTAAAACTAAATATACCTTACAAAAGAGAATTTAATCCTGCATTTAATGAGAAACAATTAAAACTTGGTGTTCCCGCCATTGGCTTCCAAGACAGCCTGAATTCGCTTTGGGTAGCTTGCCAAAAGTGACGTGAATAGATCTTGATCGTTACGCAAATTTGCTAAAACAGTTTCAATGTGTTGCGTCATTGTATCCTTCGAAATCGATTTGCTGCAGGTTCTTGAAACAAGAGACATTCAACCTTGTCCTTTATAACTGATCCAATGTATTCACAGACGTTCAGGTCAGGAGAATTTCCTGGCCATTCTTCATTTCCAAAGAAATGGTTCCGCAACAACTATTGAGTGGCTAATGCCTTAAAGCAGGGGGCCTTATCGTGCAGAAGTGTGACCTGATCAACATCCATAACATTGTTTGGGTTTCTTAGAAAAGGAATGACATGCTGGGATAGAATAATATCAAGAAAATACTGTCCATCATCCCAACTCTGACCATTTGGCTTCAGCACCCACATGAGCTTCTTTGCAGTGAACAAAACAAACACACCAACACAGTCTGGACTTTTTAATAATTCGCGATAATGTTCATTGTCATCGATTTCATCTGGTGTTGTGGCCCACACTCGATCATTTTGGTAGTTAGGCCGACGTGTTACATAAACAAAAAATTCATCGGAGACAGCTAAATGCATGAAATCATCCACATCCCAATCTTCAAGATAATGGGCAAACCACATTCTGTCATCGATGTTAAGTTGAGTTTTTCTTGGCTTTGGAAGTTCATGCCAAGACTTTAAACCTTGCCTATGACGGTACAGTCGAATGATCTCACCACTAACGATCTTTCCTCTCAACACTTCGATCTCTCTAGAAAGTTTAGCACAGCTGTTTTTCCGCTTACGCATACCGCTTTCAATGATGTCCTTTGTTTCGTGAGAGAGTGGCAAATTTGGGCGCCCAGATTTGGTTGTATCCATTTCACATTCATCCAAAGTTTTATTCCAATTTCTTTTGACGAAGTCCTCACTTCTTCGCAACTTTTTGGCAACCCATGAACGTGTTATAAAGGTGGCTCCAGCATCACGAGCTTCCCGAAATGTTATTGCTCGTATGCGATCTATCACACGTTGCCTCTCCGAATCACCAATTAATTGAGAAGCCATTATATTATCACTTTATCAGCTAGAGTAATTTTAATACCTGCAATAAATAAAGAATTTTATATATTTTTATAATCACTAAAAACTATTTCGATATAAGTAAACATGTAAGCTGCAAATGGGGGGGGGCTAAGGTTTTTTGGAACCCCTTATATTACCTACTTTTTTATCATGGTAAAATGAATTGAATTATCGCTACAAAGTTTCATTTAAAATAGAACCTTTTATTACTTCCATTAAAAGTTTTATAACTGATATTTTTTAACTTTTTAATTTTAATTATTTAAAGTTTTCCAATTATATATCACAGAAGTAGAGGAAGGTGTAAAAGTGTCGTTTATATTAATTAAAAGTAATTTGGTAAACTCTATTAAATTTAAATAATTGAAATTTTATGTAATTTAAAATTTATAATTTAAAAAGGTAAGAATTATGCACAGATGAGTCAAACTTTTGTTTCAGTTTTAAGTTAAGTTTGAAAGACTGGAAGTCATAGATGGAAGTCATAGACAGGGGGAAAGATGGATTGAGGAAGATTGTTCCAGAGTTGACCAGGTGAGTAGATGAAAGATTGAGAATATCGATTAACCCTTGTATTGCATATACTTATACATACATACATATATATATATATATATATATGTGTGTGTGTGTGTGTGTGTGTGTAGAGTTGCTTAACTTCCTTCGCAATAGTTAAGCTCACATAACACAAGGACCTACAGTTTTACGTGAGATCTGAACCACGAGTCGCTACATAATGTGGACGCATAGGATAGTCTCCCATCCAACTATTCTCCAGACACAATGTCACATAACTTCGCTAATTGGCGGGAATCGGTGCTTCAACGCTGGCCATGACATAGCCCTATATATTGTTCCAGAGTTTATTAATTTGTTTATTAATTTTGTGTACCAAAATCAGTGTGAGGAAACTAAGAAACATTGAAAGAAGCCTACGCGTAAGAATTGATATGTGTATGCAAGTTAATGGCATAAAATTTGAACAATTGTTAAAATAAAAGTAAAAAGTTAATTCTGCCTGTGAATCCTGACTTCTGGGACGCCCTTTATATATATATATATATATATATATATATATATATATATATATACACACATTCAACTGCAAAGAACACGCAGTATAAATAACGTAAGAAACGACGCTTGTATAGGAGATATTCCGCGCAAGACGAGAGAGAGAGAACGGAACAAATGAAAAATGAGGTAACCACCTGGGAATCGAACCCGGGATCTTCCGATTGCCGGTCAGACGCGATACCATTACACCATGGACCTCACTCTTCCAAATGCCGTAATTCTTCTACATACTCGCAGAAACCAATGCCCCAAGGGGAACCTCCCGCATGCCGTAACATTATATACATTCAACTGCAAAGAACACGCAGTATAAATAACGTAAAGAAACGACGCTTGTATAGGAGATATTCCGCGCAAGACGAGAGAGAGAGAACGGAACAAATGAAAAAATGAGGTAACCACCTGGAATCGAACCGGGATCTTCCGATTGCCGGTCAGACGCGATACCATTACACCATGGACCTCACTCTTCCAAATGCCGTAATTCTTCTACATACTCGCAGAAACCAATGCCCAAGGGGGCACCTCCCGCATGCCGTAACATTATATACATTCAACTGCAAAGAACACGCAGTATAAATAACGTAAAGAAACGACGCTTGTATAGGAGATATTCCGCGCAAGACGAGAGAGAGAGAACGGAACAAATGAAAAAATGAGGTAACCACCTGGGAATCGAACCCGGGATCTTCCGATTGCCGGTCAGACGCGATACCATTACACCATGGACCTCACTCTTCCAAATGCCGTAATTATTCTACATACTCGCAGAAACCAATGCCCCAAGGGGGCACTTCCCGCATGCCGTAACATTATATACATTCAACTGCAAAGAACACGCAGTATAATTAACGTAAAGAAACGACGCTTGTATAGGAGATATTCCGCGCAAGACGAGAGAGAGAGAACGGAACAAATGAAAAAATGAGGTAACCACCTGGGAATCGAACCCGGATCTTCCGATTGCCGGTCAGACGCGATACCATTACACCATGGACCTCACTCTTCCAAATGCCGTAATTCTTCTACATACTCGCAGAAACCAATGCCCCAAGGGGGCACCTTCCGCATGCCGTAACATTATATACATTCAACTGCAAAGAACACGCAGTATAAATAACGTAAAGAAACGACGCTTGTATAGGAGATATTCCGCGCAAGACGAGAGAGAGAGAACGGAACAAATGAAAAATGAGGTAACCACCTGGGAATCGAACCCGGGATCTTCCGATTGCCGGTCAGACGCGATACCATTACACCATGGACCTCACTCTCCAAATGCCGTAATTCTTCTACATACTCGCAGAAACCAATGCCCAAAGGGGGCACCTCCCGCATGCCGTAACATTATATACATTCAACTGCAAAGAACACGCAGTATAATAACGTAAAAAACGACGCTTGTATAGGAGATATTCCGCGCAAGACGAGAGAGAGAGAACGGAACAAATGAAAAATGAGGTAACAACTGGGAATCGAACCGGGATCTTCCGATTGCCGGTCAGACGCGATACCATTACACCATGGACCTCACTCTTCCAAATGCCGTAATTCTTCTACATACTCGCAGAAACCAATGCCCCAAGGGGGCACCTTCCGCATGCCGTACATTATATACATTCAACTGCAAAGAACACGCAGTATAAATAACGAAAAAGAAACGACGCTTGTATAGGAGATATTCCGCGCAAGACGAGAGAGAGAGAACGGAACAAATGAAAAAATGAGGTAACCACCTGGGAATCGAACCCGGGATCTTCCGATTGCCGGTCAGACGCGATACCATTACACCACGGACCTCACTTTTCCAAATGCCGTAATTCTTCTACATACTCGCAGAAACCAATGCCCAAAGGGGGCACCTCCCGCATGCCGTAACATATACATTCAACTGCAAAGAACACGCAGTATAAATAACGTAAAGAAACGACGCTTGTATAGGAGATATTCCGCGCAAGACGAGAGAGAGAGAACGGAACAAATGAAAAAATGAGGTAACCACCTGGGAATCGAACCCGGGATCTTCCGATTGCCGGTCAGACGCGATACCATTACACCATGGACCTCACTCTTCCAAATGCCGTAATTCTTCTACATACTCGCAGAAAACAATGCCCCAAGGGGGCACCTCCCGCATGCCGTAACATATTACATTCAACTGCAAAGAACACGCAGTGTAAATAACGTAAAGAAACGACGCTTGTATAGGAGATATCCGCGCAAGACGAGAGAGAGAGAACGGAACAAATGAAAAAATGAGGTAACCACCTGGGAATCGAACCCGGGATCTTCCGATTGCGGTCAGACGCGATACCATTACACCACGGACCTCACTCTTCCAAATGCCGTAATTCTTCTACATACTCGCAGAAAAACAATGCCCCAAGGGGCACCTCCCGCATGCCGTAACATTATATACATTCAACTGCAAAGAACACGCAGTATAAATAACGTAAAGAAACGACGCTTGTATAGGAGATATTCCGCGCAAGACGAGAGAGAGAACGGAACAAATGAAAAAATGAGGTAACCACCTGGGAATCGAACCCGGGATCTTCCGATTGCCGGTCAGACGCGATACAATTACACCCATGGACCTCACTCTTCCAAATGCAGTAATTCTTCTACATACTCGCAGAAACAATGCCCAAAGGGGGCACCTTCCGCATGCCGTAACATTATATACATTCAACTGCAAAGAACACGCAGTATAATAACGTAAAGAAACGACGCTTGTATAGGAGATATTCCGCGCAAGACGAGAGAGAGAGAGAACGGAACAAATGAAAAAATGAGGTAACCACCTGGGAATCGAACCCGGGATCTTCCGATTGCCGGTCAGACGCGATACCATTACACCATGGACCTCACTCTTCCAAATGCCGTAATTCTTCTACATACTCGCAGAAAACAATGCCCCAAGGGGGCACCTCCCGCATGCCGTAACATTATCTACATTCAACTGCAAAGAACACGCAGTATAAATAACGTAAAGAAACGACGCTTGTATAGGAGATTCCGCGCAAGACGAGAGAGAGAGAACGGAACAAATGAAAAAATGAGGTAACCACCTGGGAATCGAACCGGGATCTTCCGATTGCCGGTCAGACGCGATACCATTACACCATGGACCTCACTCTTCCAAATGCCGTAATTCTTCTACATACTCGCAGAAACCAATGCCCAAGGGGGCACCTCCCGCATGCCGTAACATTATATACATTCAACTGCAAAGAACACGCAGTATAATAACGTAAAGAAACGACGCTTGTATAGGAGATATTCCGCGCAAGACGAGAGAGAGAGAACGGAACAATGAAAAAATGAGGTAACCACCTGGGAATCGAACCCGGGATCTTCCGATTGCCGGTCAGACGCGATACCATTACACCATGGACCTCACTCTTCCAAATGCCGTAATTCTTCTACATACTCGCAGAAACCAATGCCACAAGGGGGCACTTCCCGCATGCCGTAACATTATATACATTCAACTGCAAAGAACACGCAGTATAAATAACGTAAAGAAACGACGCTTGTATAGGAGATATTCCGCGCAAGACGAGAGAGAGAGAGAACGGAACAAATGAAAAATGAGGTAACCACCTGGAATCGAACCCGGGATCTTCCGATTGCCGGTCAGACGCGATACCATTACACCATGGACCTCACTCTTCCAAATGCCGTAATTATTCTACATACTCGCAGAAACCAATGCCCCAAGGGGGCACCACCCGCATGCGCGTAACATTGTATACATTCAACTGCAAAGAACACGCAGTATAAATAACGTAAGAAACGACGCTTGTATAGGAGATATTCCGCGCAAGACGAGAGAGAGCGAACGGAACAAATGAAAAAATGAGGTAACCACCTGGGAATCGAACCCGGGATCTTCCGATTGCCGGTCAGACGCGATACCATTACACCATGGACCTCACTCTTCCAAATGCCGTAATTCTTCTACATACTCGCAGAAAACCATGCCCCAAGGGGGCACCTTCCGCATGCCGTAACATTATATACATTCAACTGCAAAGAACACGCAGTATAAATAACGTAAAGAAAACGACGCTTGTATAGGAGATATTCCGCGCAAGACGAGAGAGAGAGAACGGAACAAATGAAAAAAATGAGGTAACCACCTGGGAATCGAACCCGGATCTTCCGATTGCCGGTCAGACGCGATACCATTACACAATGGACCTCACTCTTACAAATGCAGTAATTCTTCTACATACTCGCAGAAACCAATGCCCCAAGGGGGCACCTCCCGCATGCCGTAACATTATATACATTCAACTGCAAAGAAAACACGCAGTATAAATAACGTAAAGAAACGACGCTTTTATAGGAGATATTCCGCGCAAGACGAGAGGAGAGAGACGGAACAAATGAAAAAATGAGGTAACCACCTGGGAATCGAACCCGGATCTTCCGATTGCCGGTCAGACGCGATACCATTACACATGGACCTCACTCTTCCAATGCCGTAATTCTTCTACATACTCGCAGAAACCAATGCCCAAGGGGCACCTCCCGCATGCCTTAACATTATATACATTCAACTGCAAAGAACACGCAGTATAAATAACGTAAAGAAACGACGCTTGTATAGGAGATATTCCGCGCAGACGAGAGAGAGAGAACGGAACAAATGAAAAAATGAGGTAACCACCTGGGAATCGAACCCGGGATCTTCCGATTGCCGGTCAGACGCGATACCATTACACCATGGCATTTGGAAAGTGAGGTCCATGGTGTAATGGTATCGCGTCTGACCGGCAATCGGAAGATCCCGGTTCGATTCCCAGGTGGTTACCTCATTTTTTCATTTGTTCCGTTCTCTCTCTCTCGTCTTGCGCGGAATATCTCCTATACAAGCGTCGTTTCTCTTACGTTATTTATACTGCGTGTTCTTTGCAGTTGAATGTATATAATGTTACGGCATGCGGGAGGTGCCCCTTGGGGATTGGTTTTCTGCGAGTATGTAGAAGAATTACGGCATTTGGAAGAGTGAGGTCATGGTGTAATGGTATCGCGTCCTGACCGGCAATCGGAAGATCCGGGTTCGATTCCAGGTGGTTACCTCATTTTTCATTTGTTCCGTCTCTCTCTCTCGTCTTGCGCGGAATATCTCCTAACAAGCGTCGTTTCTTTACGTTATTTATACTGCGTGTTCTTTGCAGTTGAATGTATATAATGTTACGGCATGCGCGAGTGCCCCCTTGGGGCATTGGTTCTGCGAGTATGTAGAAGATTACGGTATTTGGAAGAGTGAGGTCCATGGTGTAATGGTATCGCGTCTGACCGGCAATCGGAAAGATCCCGGGTTCGATTCCCAGGTGGTTACCTCATTTTTTCATTTGTTCCGTTCTCTCCTCTCGTCTTGCGCGGATATCTCCTATACAAGCGTCGTTTCTTTACGTTATTTATACTGCGTGTTCTTTGCAGTTGAATGTATATAATGTTACGCATGCGGGAGGTGCCCCTTGGGGCATTGGTTTCTGCGAGTATGTAGAAGAATTACGGCATTGGAAGAGTGAAGGTCCATGGTGTAATGGTACGCGTCTGACCGGCAATCGGAAGATCCGGGTTCGATTCCGAGGTGGTTACCTCATTTTTTTTTTTGTTCCGTTCTCTCTCTCTCGTTTGCGTGGAATATCTCCTATACAAACGTCGTTTCTTTACGTTATTTATACTGCGTGTTCTTTGCAGTTGAATGTATATAATGTTACGGCATGCGGGAGGTGCCCCTTGGGGCATTGGTTTCTGCGAGTATGTAGAAGATTACGGCATTTGGAAGAGTGAGGTCCATGGTGTAATGGTATCGCGTCTGACCGGCAATCTGAAGATCCCGGGTTCGATTCCAGGTGGTTACATCATTTTTTCATTTGTTCCGTTCTCTCTCTCTCGTCTTGCGCGGAATATCTCCTATACAAGCGTCGTTTCTTTACGTATTTATACTGCGTGTTCTTTGCAGTTTGAATGTATATAATGTTACGGCATCGGGAGGTGCCCCCTTGGGGCAT